>JANZLD010000235.1:6294665-6312811 GCA_026413575.1 Erythroxylum carthagenense | reverse complement strand
ATGCATGTTTATAATTTTATTTTTAAAATTACCCTTTAATTTCTCTCACATCCTAATTATACAGATTACATTTTCAAAACAATTCAACATACAATTAATAAAGATATATCAAACATTTCACTGATTTGCTTAATAAATGTGCTCTTCTTTAAAATGACACTTAATATATAATCTGCTTGAAAATGATCAACATGCTGCACAATTGTTTAATGAAGTTAGCGACGATTTAGTACTCATCAGATTTGATGCTTTTTGTGATGTTATGGAGCGCATTCATTTTGACAAGAAGTTCGAGACTAGCATATGTGAGCGACTTGATAGGCACTTTGGTAGCCCTTTGACTCTCATTGCTTTCCTCGGATCAACTTTTGTGATTTTCATGACCTTTATTCAAACTTACGTTGCTTGTTTAACTTATTATTAGTCAAGGCCGCCATTCCTTTTGGTGTCCTTTCAACAACAAGACCAGTACAGTCCATAATGGGGTTTCCCTTACTGTATATTATGGGATTTCTACGAATCACTTTGACATCTTGAGCTTGGTCAATCAGTGTATCCATCAACCATAAATAAGAATTGAGAACTGAATCGCCAAGTGAATGCTTCGTAAAATACCAAGTCTAAAGAGCAAAGACTAGGTTCCGTCATTAAGAATGATTCTTGCAAGTTTGAGAAGTTCAGCAGTCAGGAAAACCATTTTCCATGCTCACCCTGAACTGAATTGTCATGGTCTTGAGCTCCATTAAGGCAGGATAAGAACACAAATAGAATGAAGTTTTTTGTTCTATTACCTCCCAATATATAACACTTCTTGTTCCTTTCCTGTTGGCTTTGTTTTGAAATTGAATCGTCTTAGGATCTTTTCTACCCATGAATCATGTCGATTTTCAAGTTCGCAAACGGCGTACGCAATATCTTCTATCAGACTTTCCCTTCTCTTGAATCTTAAGCTCGTTAGTGCCTTAAGAACTTGGTAAGGTAGCTGGTTATCCAATAGAAACCCAAAACATGCAATTCTTGATTCCAAACCCTTTACTGGTTTTCTAGCGATGTAGTATAACAAAAACTGAATTATGAAACATCCATCAAGATATCGTATTCGTTTAGAAGCAAAGGCAGTGTGTGTGTAAGGGACACTTACACACCAGCAATCGCTAAAAGATAAAATCTTAGAGAGAGAGAAGGCCAATCACCCCATGCTTAACTTACTTATTGGATGCTGAATTAAGAGGTGTAAGTTCAAGACTAAATCTAGCTAGGGAAACGGGATACCCACGAGTGGATCTTGAAGTTGACTCCTTGATTGTTATCAACATTCTTTCTCCGTCAGGCTCACAGACGCCCAAGAACTCCTCCTTGGTGTAGGCTATTCACGTCCTGCGAAATCTTGGATGATTCGAATTTGTCATGTATTTCATGTAGAAAATCGGTGTGTTAATTTTGCTATTTAGGGCTCGCTTTTTTTATTTTTTAAGGATTAGTCCGAAAACTAATTCTTTCGTGATGAACATCTCAAATCAAAAAAGGTTACCGTTGGCTCAGAAATTTACTGTATTTTTAAGAGTCGAAACCTCGATCTCTTAATTAAGCGACGAAGGAATGTGCTACCTACACCAGCCCCTAGGGTTAGGATCGCTTTTATTCTTTTGTACTGCAAAAGCCAAAGTAGAGAACTGAAAGGTGAACTGAACTGTAATAGCCAGTATCTAAATACCGTACCGTAAATATTTAAAATATTAAGAGCTATTTTGCGATTTTTAAAAATTAAACCTAAAGAATAAACGACGCCCACCCCACCCACACAAACCCCTCTGCCTCCACTCTCCCGAACCTTGTTCCCATTTATTCTCTCTGTCTCTCACGTTCTCATCGACTCTCACTTCTTCACTCACCACCGCCGCCGTTCTCTCTCTCTCTCATTCTCCTCTACATCTCCGACGATTCTGGCCCCTCTCCGGGCGGTGCTGCTCTTTCCCTCATCCTCCCCGACCCACGCCAGCATCAGAGGACAGAGATCCTCCCTCGGCTGCTCCCTTCGCGTCCCCCGAAGACGCCACCGTCTTCAACCCTCCTCCACGAGGACCACCGGCCCACCTCGTCGCCACTGAACGTCTGAAGGAGGAGAGAAGTCCGCTGCTGGTCTACACCCTACGCCTGTGACCCGTCACCCAACCCAAAACCCGAAGCTAGGGAATTGTTTTTGGGTGCGTTTTTTGTGTTTTCGAATTTTTTCTTGTTTAATTGCATTTTTTATTGTGATCGATTGGATCTTGGATTTGTGAATTGGTTGGGAGTTGGTTTTGTGATTTGCGATTTGCTATTTGTGTGTATCTGGGTTGGATATGGAGTTGAATGATCACGGTTTTCTTGAATCCAGTTGTTGTGCAGTTGGATGTCTTCAATGTGGCTTTAGTTCTTTGTCTTAGTTTGATTTTTGTTTTGTTATTGGACTCAAATTTAGTAGATTAGGGTTTTAATTTATGCTGTAATCTTGTTGATGTAAGCTTGACATGATTGTTGCATTACTGTAGTCTCAAGATCTATTTTAGTTGCTCCTGGACTTTATGCATATGCTGCTTTTTATTTTATTTTGGTAGCTCAGATTTCAACATGAACTTGCCTTTTGCCTTGCTTAGTCATCTTGTTTTGCTTGTTGTGTTGTCCTAGTCAGGAATTGGGTTGATTATACCCGGCTAATGATGTCCTAATTTTAGCTTCATTCTGGGTAAAAGCTGGGATTGTTGCTTAACTGTATGTTGCTGGTTGGAATTAGGAATCAGTTATGGAGGCAGAATTGGATTCACAGACCCACGAATCCTCAAGACCAGTGACCAAGAAATCAAAGAAGAGAAAAAGGGAGAAAGAGAAAATGGAAGAAGACAGCCACTTGCAGATAAATGGTCAGCCCAGTCAACAATCGGTGAATGCCAAAATTGAAGTAATTTATGATCGAACTGATAGGACACCACCTATAGTGGGTTATTTTCCATCTGGATACAATCCCACCAGCATTAGTTTACAGGAAGAAAGTCAAGAATCAAACTTGTTGACACCTAGTGTTAAGTTTTACCGTAATGCTCAAAGGGTGAAGATTGACAAAAGTTCCAATGAAAAGAATGAAAAATGGAAGAGTTCTGAAAGACTGGAGTTGGTGGTGAGACCTAGTGGATCGAATGTGGAGTTTGTTGGTAAAAGCTACAAAGGGGAAGCTACAGCTGCACAGTTGTGCACTCATGCACTTGGCGTTTTTGATAAGGAAACTGGGAGTTTGAAGATTATGCCTATTGCTGGTAACAAGGTATTATTTCCACTTCCATTCTTTTTGTCAATTGTAGATTTCATTGACAAGTATATGTAAGAAAATAGAGGAGAGAACATTTGAACATAATGTTTGATTGGATTGTTAGTGATGTTCACTATGTTTTTAGTTTTTGGTTGAATGTGAATTTTGCTGACTGTTGATTTTACTTTTCTTTGTTATCAGAAAAGGAGTTCTTATCTATTAATATATTTACTGTAGAATGATTATTTTTGGTCTATTTCGTTGGTGTATTGGTTTTCTTCCTTCTGCTCAATTGTCATACCTTTCGTGTGATTTCTAACAAACTTTGGAGGAAAGTCATTTATTACCTTTTCTTATACAGGATTTAGAATTATTCATAGATTCTAGAAGATGCAATTTGACTTGAAATGCATTTCAATTTATTATGGAAATGAAAGATCTTCATGTTTCAAGACTTTTACCTCTTGGCATTTTGACTACTGGCTACTTACAAGTGTCAATATTGTAACTTCTTGTTGCAAAATTAAGAGTTGAATTTTATACTATTTAATATCATGAAGATGATATTTGATGCTCATGGAGCCACTTTTATATGTTGCTTCATGGATTACCACATCATAAATATAGTTTAGGTTTGAGTTTACAGAATTTGCGTATTTTATCACATGACTTTTTTTTTTTTGCGTCCTTGCTCTGAGTGTAATAACTCATAACCTGGTTTTATTACAATTGTAGATATTTAGATTGGAACCAAAGATTCGAGGTTTGGATAATGCTGATAAGGAACCTTCAGTTAATGTCGAACTATCTCAAGAGCAGAAGGCTCTCAGGCAAAGGGAGCTCACTATTCGCTATGGATCAAAGAAATCTGTAAACCAGGTACTTTCATATTTGAAGGATGAACTTTGGTTTTATATTCCCCAACTAATGGCTCTTTAATAGCCAGGTTGCATAGTTCTAAACTTTTAGTTGAAAACTTTGATGGGTTAGACATCATCTGGTTATGTTGGAAGCATTTGCAAGTAATGCTGGATTTTTTGTCATCCTGCAGGCTAAAAAGATGCAGGCTTTGAAGCAGGGAGATGATCCTGAATCCCAGGAACTTCTAGGAAAGGAAATTGGCATTGCCCCTGTAAACAAGTTGGCTCTTGAGAGTACCAACTCTCATGTTACTCTAAATATTCCTCCATGCAACTCATCTGCAAATACACCCCAAGAGGCATATCCCTTGCACAAGATTATTCTCAGTGGAGAATGGGATTTCCTTCAAGATATATATGAGATTTTAAAGAGCGGAACAACAATAGAAACGAATGCTTTTCCAACTTTTGTCTGCAACAGAGTCCACAAATTGCAGGAAATTGAGGTAATGTTCACTGGTCTGAAGTTTATAAAAAAAAAAAAGGATCTTGCATTGAGAGAAGCATTTGCTTTAAGGTCTGAGATATAAAGATTTTGGAATATGAAAATCAGAGAATTTGAAACATAACAATAGAAACAAATGCTTTTCCAACTTTTGTTTGCAACAGAGTCCACAAATTGCAGGAAATTGAGGTAATGTTCACCGGTCTGAAGTAAAAAAAAAAAAATAATCTTGCATTGAGAGAGGCATTTGCTTTTAAGGTCTTAGATATAAAGATTTGGGAATATGAAAATCAGATAATTTGAAACATTTGGTGGTTGTTTGGCATGCCAGTCTTTCAAAAGATGCTTCAAAATGACATGGTTGATTTTGGTCGATACAAATTGATGAAATTGTTCAATGTGCCCTTGTTTGCAGGATGAAGCAGAGAAGAAGACACTATCAAGCATTTTCTCTTACATTACTCATCTTATAAAGTTTAAAGACCTACATTCTCTCGATGGTGCATCATCGGCGAAGAAGCACAGATTTCCGAGCATCATACGCATGAGATTTATGGAGATGTTTGTTCCAGAAGCAAGGAAGCTACCATTGGAAAAAATTAATCTTCTGATTAGTTACGTCCTGGTGCTCTCTCTATACGCTGACAAGTTCCGGAGTAACTTGGCAGATATTGCCATGGACCTGAGGATGAGTCCAGTTACCTTGAGAGCTCATTTTGAGAATCTGGGGTGTAAATTTGTGAGGGAGAACAAGTTGTTGATTGCAACTCTTCCCGTGCCTCTTCAATTTCCAAAACCGAGACCAAAACGACGACGTTAAGTATTCACCGCCCTTGTTTTCTTGTTTTCAGCAACTGGTACTACCCGTGTTTATTTTCAAAGAAGAAAACCTGAGATTATGTACGAATCTTCCTGCCTTTTGCATTGACAAATTTTAATTATATGTCAAAAAAATGGCTCCCATGGTTTAGTTCAGTCCTGAGCAGATGAGAATAGATGAGTTCTTGGTGTGGAATATTGAAAAATGATGTTAAGCTTGAGTAATGTTCAATTAGGAAACCAGCAGAAGCTAAAGTTGTATTTAATTCATGAGAAAAAAGAGAACACAGCCGAAAAAAATAGAAAAGCTAAGTTCCAAAGTAAATGTTTCTGCACACTAGTATTTGTTGTTCACGATTATTTATCCAAAGTCACTAGAACCACATGCAAATCCAATTTAAACTTTCTTCTTTTTCTCCTTCTTCTTCTGCTTCTTTGTCTTCTTCTTACTGTAATAATACCAAGTTCATGCACATTAAAAGGGTAACCATAAAACCTTGGTACCTAATTAGTTAGCTAACATGTAATTGATGTGAGTTTCAGTAAGAAGTTACAGGTATTCAATGAAAATTTTAAGTTTAATTTAAATATTTTATGTTATTCAAATAAGCTTTTAATTATGAGTCATCTTCATTAATATTAAACAACTATAATCAGTAATTTAATTTTATTTGTCAATCATGTAACTAAACGATCATATCATAGAAAATATTATCTTGTGTGAATCGGTTCATCAATCATTAGTTTCTCTCTTCCACTTTGACCTTCTGCTTTAGCATATAATAAACAATCCTAACATCATGAACACAGAAGTTCAAATCCAAGTGGTCTTCTAATGGAACAAATGAAGAATTGTTCGTCTTTAGGATCAAATTTCAGACACTGAAATAGGACAGGAATATTGATAAGCTCTTACGTAGTTATGAGTTGCGAAAAACAATACCGATTGTAAGGAACTGGTATCTTTTACTTGAAACACTAAACGCAAATGATTCACAAGCATCCTTCCTGATATTTATATGTAAATCCAATCCAAACTGTGTTTAGAACAAACCAAAAGATTAGATTTTGAAAGCGACCAACGTAGGAGGATTCAAAAAGAATCTACTTTTGATAGCTATGATGGTTGCTGGTGCACAATCAGCAACTTTGCAGAACCCAGTACTACCACCGGAAGAACCTGATGATTCTTTTGATAGCTATGATGGTTGCTGGTGTACAATCAGCAATTTTGCAGAACTCAGTACTACCACCGGAAGAACAACCTGATGATTCTTTCGATGAATGCAGAAAGAGGAAGTCCTTCGTATAACTGGTTTTAGATCATGAAAAGCAGACAAATCCTACAATCATATTACCACCTGAGAGAATAGTGTAGAGTACCTTTATACAATTTAAATAGTGTCACAACTTATACAAACTTCTGTTCTAACCCAAACCCAGTTGCGATCACAGGATTAGAACAAATTTAGATAAAAACCAGTGCTGCAAATGCCTGAAATGGCATCCACCAAGATGTAACCGCTAGCTGCAATCTAGAAAGGCCTCTGCTTGCAAAAAATCATAAGAGTATATTGCAAAACTTCTAACTCTTTTCTAACAGTTGCATCATATGTCCAGTTGCTCAATGTTAATCTTGCTTGCAGAATTTTTAATCAGTTCCTTGCGGCCATCCACCTGAAACCATACATAAACGCAGACATATACATCAGACTCTCATTAGCATGGAATAGTACTGAAAATTATCTCTTCTTGCACAGATGGTATATTGACTTTGACCAAGCATTGCGTTTCAATGCAAAATAATGCTAAGCAGAAAATTGGAATGAGTTCCAAACTCAATCGATTATATAAAAAGAATACAAAAGGTGGTATCTTTTCCGAGTGCAATTTGCTCAAAATCATCTGACATTAGACTATTCACATTTACTTACTCGAGCCCCCATAAGGGAAGAAAAGACGACGTTAGCCTCTGCAGCGTCCTCAACCACTAATTGCTTAAGCAGCCTTCGCTCTGGATCCAGTGTTGTTTCCCACAGTTGGGCAGGCATCATTTCTCCCAAGCCTTCATTTTCAAACCAAGACATAACAAGCAAAATTCATTTACAAACACGTCGTATGACGAACGGAATGTAACTCATTCAAGTTTTATGGAAAGAAAATTCCAGAGTTAAAAGTGTTAAGGATCAGACAGTAACTAATTTCAACACAAAAGATACACATTAAATGTCTCAACGCATTTGTGTACTTTATCAACATACAGGCCCAAAGCATAAACTTTGTGACATAGACATCTTACCCTTAAACCTCTGAATGTTGTATGATGCATTTTGAGGAAATGAATTTTGAAGTTTCTTGAGCTGTTCATCATCATAGCAATAATGTACTTGCTTTCCCCTCTCCACCTGGAAAGCAGGTGGAAAACAATATAGTTAAAAAGGCCAACCATGTATCATTTTCAGGTGAATGGTTAGAAAACCATCAACAATCAAAGCAAACCTTGTAAAGGGGTGGAACACCAACATAAATGCAACCTTCATCAAACAAGGCTCTCTGCAGGAAGAACCCAATTGTCACTCATATACAAACTCAGCATGCACAAGGAATTTAATTTTCTTTTTTCCCAAGTCTTCCTCAATAGTAGGTGATATTCAGTACAATTGACCATTTATTACCTGATATCTATAAAAGAATGTCAGTAAAAGAGTTCGGATGTGAGCACCATCCACATCAGCATCTGTTAGAATGATAATCCTATGGTACCGTAAAGCCTCCTTTTTAAAATCCTCTCCCTGCAATAAAGAATGACTTCACAAGTGAACAAAATCAAGTGGTTGGACTTCAGAGTTGAAAGCAGTGGAACAAAGAAAAATGATTTGGAAAGAAAGATGAAATTCACAAAAAATAAATGGACAAACAGAAACAGAGAACAAAGTAATAAAAAAGTTAACCTTCACTCCAAGTCCGAGGCCAAGTATAAGATTTTGAATCTCTTCATTCTTGTACATGGCTGCCTCATCTCTTCGCTCAATGTTTAAAATTTTGCCCCTCAAGGGAAGAATAGCCTGAACCAACATGTAATGGAGGTAATGTGACGGGTGTCATAGCTCAATATGCTATCAAAATGAAATAGTTCTAGAACAATGTAGTAGCATGACTGCATTAGTTAGGGTAGACTCTCAGGTTGAATATAAAACTTTAAAGATCAAGATTGTGACAGCACAATAGAATGGAAGTCATGCAACAAAGTGTTTCCACTATTACAAATAATAATTATTAAGAAATGACCATTAAAGGCTTCAGCAACTTCTTGCAAGCACAATACCTGAAAGCGCCTATCACGGCCTTGTTTGGCACTACCACCAGCTGAGTCCCCTTCAACTATGAAAATCTCTGCAAGTGTCAAACCCGCGATAATGGTTCAAAGGATAGGAATGTTTACTATATCCACTGGCAATTAGATATATAATAGGATGCACAATGATCAGAATGCAAAACTCAAGTGACAACTCTTAAGATTATATATTCTTCCTCGTACCATAATCATCAACCAACTCACATATTTGATATTTAACATTAACAGAAATTGATATGACCAGAGAATTTAAGATAATATAGTCAGAAGATAACCAAATGCAGAAATAATAAATGACTATTAAAAGTGCATTAAAAAGATCTAACACTAGGATCAAAACAATAATACTGATAAATTTTTGTGTGCGTTTCATCTTACAAAGAACAAGAGGAAGACCCACCTGCTTCTTCAGGATTTGTAGATGAGCAATCAGCAAGCTTGCCAGGAAGAGATGACGACCTCAAAACACTCTTTTGTCTCACCAATTCCCTTGCTCTCTTTGCAGCCAAAGCAGCCTACAGAAAGAAAGGATAGCTTAAGAGATAATTTCGTGGTCCACCAACACAACACTTGAAACATATGAACGGAAATACTACCCAAAAAGTGTAAGAAAAATACCTTGAGAGCATTTAGAGCTTTTGAAAGGATTGAATCAAGAACATCTGGATGCAACTCTAAATATTCAGTAAGATACTCCTGAACACATTGT
Organism: Erythroxylum carthagenense; assembly: GCA_026413575.1. NCBI lineage: Eukaryota > Viridiplantae > Streptophyta > Magnoliopsida > Malpighiales > Erythroxylaceae > Erythroxylum > Erythroxylum carthagenense. The sequence continues at coordinate 6,303,280 of JANZLD010000235.1, read as the reverse complement.
TCTACCACTTTCCGCACCTCTGGATTTCCCAATCTTGTCTTTTGGATAGAAAGAGACCAATAATGTATCATATTAGCAACTAGTAACATGAGATAAGTAAAAGTTTATCAAGAGTATTACCAGCACATTTTTTACAATAAGTAGATAGTACCTTTGTCTGTCCTTCGAACTCTGGACTTGGAACTTTGACAGAGATAATGCATGTCAATCCTTCCCTTACATGTTCACCACTTAAACTAACATCCTTATCCTGCAAGTTTATATCAGATGCTTTACTGGAATGAACACTCCAGACACCCAAACCTTAATTTATAAGGGATGCACACACGTTACATAAATATATGTATATATAATAGATATGTAGAGATAGAGAGAGAGAGAGGGACAAAAAAGAATGCAACTAGCTTCATAGGACAGCGCATCTCTCCTCATTTATAATAAGGCCTAGGGATCACTGGGGGATTCGCTAACTTCAGATATCTATCAATTAATGAATCCTTTTGCAAATACCGGGAAAAAAACTTATCACAGACTAACTATATAGATTCTCGTTGACAGAGTGAAGAAATGGGAAGCATGAAAGTATTTAAGATATGTTGCTATAAATAATGCTGAATACAATAAACCAACATCTGACAAAAGTTGCAATCCTCCCACTTCCTTTCATATTTACATTTAGAATATGCATATCACAGCAATAATCAGTCAATTCAGTGGACCAATATCTGAGTAAAAACAATAGCCTGAACTAGGATGAAGTCAATCACACAGATTGGTGCCATATGAAGACCAAAAAAAAAGAAGGCAAAAAGAGAACTGCTGACTGAAAGTAGAAAGACAACTGCTGCACTTTTGCAAAAGAAATCAAATGAATCAGAAAGTTAAAGGAGCAAACAACATGTTTTCGAGATAATTGCCAACAAACATGAAAACAAAACAGTGCAACATGGCAGATGCACCTTGACGATCTTAGATTTCTTCCCAAGATTATTGAGAGTTCTTGTTAAAGAAGTCTTGAAGCCATCTATATGGGTCCCACCATCAATAGTACGTATGCTATTTGCGTACCCCAGTATTGTATCAGAGTATGCGTCAGAACACCTGATAAAGACAAATGAAAGACAGAAATTACATCAGCCTGTTCAAATACTCGCCATTCACAGCTTCCAGAATTCTCATATCAACATAAAAAATCACATTAAATTCTGCACATGTTAAATTTAAAGCATCACTTCATCCAAATGATCCATGAAAACGAGATTGAAAGAAGGCACATAATGGTTTTACCATTGAAGGGCCATGTCAATTGTGATTCCATCAACCTTTCTGCTTAAACCCACAACATCATGAAGTGTTTTCTGAATTAAACAACAATCAGTCTACTGTTGAATAAAAATGAAGAAGAAAATGTAGCAGTAAACTTGTTTATGAACTTATGCAGGCAATAAGAACAAATGCCTTCAAATAACTTATATGAGGATCTGACACATTAAAATCACGATGAGATAGGAATCCTGAGAAACCTCAACTCAAACAAGGAAAGTAAAATAAGTCTGTTAGCTGAATATTATATGTTGATGGAATCTCATATTCAGTGCGGATAACTACTGCTCTCACTGATGCTTCTAAATCACAAAACTGTCAATTGTTGGAAGTTTCATGTGAGATCTAGCAATGAGCTACAGAAATTTAGTTTAGATGAAGACCCAGAACTATCTTCTCTTAACAAATGAAACTTCTCCAAAAGGTGAAACTAAAATGAGGCATTTCTATAGTTTTCTAGGCCTTACCAAATACCTCTGCGTTTAAATAATTTCTGACAGGGAATTAGTCTTTAAGGTTTCCTTGACATCATAGCCATTTTTCCAAGCCTATAAGCAAAGTAAATGAAATTCAACTACCACAATTATTTGTCATATAATCCTAGAAAGAGCATTCAATAAGCAATAATTATTGCTTATAGTCCTATATTTGCCCATTCTTTATCAAAGACAATTTCTGTACTTATTACTAGAAAAATATTTTGCATGAATTAAGAGGCATGGGAAAAGTAAAAAGAGAATTATTCTACAAGCAGTGGCACCTTATCCATATTCAACCAATTGACATACTCAACCAACCCCCCAGCATAAAAATATTCATCATATTGGCTCTTCTCTGGATCATTATCTTCCCTTTTCAGAGAGATGGTAAGCTGCAAAAGTGAATAAGACTAGACTTAGCCCTCATAAAGCCAAACCCACTGACAGCCCAAAAGCTTAGAAAGGCAAGACTTCAGAGCTGTGAACTAATGCAACTAATTAATCAGTAACAAAGGGCTTTACCTTTGGGTTTAAAAATGCAAGCTCCCGAATTCGTCCACTTATAGTATTGTGGTCAAATTCTATAGCAGTAGTGAATACTGCACAAAATTTTGAAATTCAAGATCTAAAATATAACTAGTTATAGTTCAAAAATAAAGAATAAATTTACACAATGTAGAATAGGCTTGAAATATTAGGGCAAACCTTCTTTGTCTGGCCAAAATCTGATACGTGTTCCTTGACGATCCTTTGATTCAACAGGGAATATGTGGCATGTTAAAGTAGTCACAGGGTTTCCTCGAGAATATTTCTGCTGGTACTCTCTCCCATCACGCCACACAGTAACTTCTAATCCCTGTAACCAAGAGATAACCCGCCAAAAACAAAATATCAGGTGGAAGAAATAAAGAAGAAAATTATCCTATAAATTGGTCCATTAATCTCCAGGCCTAACATCAAGAAACTCACTCAATGACACAATCATCCTTTCGGTTCAATTTCTGCTTTGACACTTACAATCATAAATCTAAGAATTCCCAATTCCTCTTTTCCATTTTCCATTATAAATTGACGAAAACAGGAAAGAGAACAGCTCGGTGGCTGTGGAATCATAGATAAAAGGCATACCTCAGACAAGGCATTTACAACAGACAAACCCACACCATGTAATCCACCAGAGACACTATAACCACTGTTGGAACCACCAAACTTTCCACCAGCATGTAGGACCTGAAAAGAAATTATCCAGATACAGGAAAATAATAAGTAATTTACTTATGCATTACAGTCAAATTATTCATTAATTTACACCAAATAAGTTTCTTATTAGGAAAAGGATGTTAGACCTAATTGTACATTGCAAAGTGATTGCCAATCGAAAGTTACAACTGAATGCTACAGAGGTGTATCAATTGTTAGAAGAGACTTTTTTCCAGTTACATGTAAATAGGATAGCAATTTTCCAAGTAACAAATCTACAAAAAACTCATGTTGTCAAGCAACACAACCGCATCGAAGGATGAGAAGACAGAATTGTAAAATATTTCATCCAAAAAAAGGATAAACCAAGGAGAGTGTTGTTTGAACAGCATAATTCAAGCCACTTTCAAAAGTGTATACATGCCTAAATGATTGACACTTGACAACCTCTATAGTAACTGATCACGTGTTTCTCACAGATGAAAAGCAAATGTCCAGAGTTAAAAGCCAGCTGCAAGTTCCATGGTACCCAAACAACTATAACTAAAAAAAATGGCACATTACCGTTAGCACAGTCTCCAAGGCAGATTTCTGTGTCACTGGATGCAAGTCAGTAGGGATCTGCAAAACAAGTAAAACATAAATAAGCAGATATGAAGATAAAACAAGCGTTGAAAGGTTGCATAAGTGACCTAATTTTTAATCAATTTCCACAACAGAACAAGTTGTAAGAACTATTATAAAAACCCACACTTGTTTAATAAGCAAAACAAGTTGTACGAAATATTATAAAAACCCACACTTGTTTAATAAGCAACTACAAAATGATTTGAGAACTACATTCATGGAAGAGCACTAGATGTACTAAAAGAATGGGAAAAGATATTTGTAGGACTTCTTTCCATACAATTACAAGGGAAATAGATACATTAGCAAGACAAAGTAAGGGTGCAAATTTCAAATTATTCCATTAAAGGTCTCTATCTTTTCAATCAAATAATTCCAACTTCAGGAAAGGGTGTGAATTTCTGCATATGATCAACTGAATATCATATACGAAAGTTACTTTGATCAAATTTTCAAAAACACATATCTCTAACTACTGCAACAATGAATTGACAAAAAAAGGCAATATTAATCGTGTATTTAGAGGTCATATTAGCAAGGAAATCACTTACATAATGCATGGTATAGAAGATAACAAAATGAAGAGTTATGTTATTTTTCCACTTTGTAGACAACATTAGAACACCCAAAAAGTTAGTATGGTCCACTATCCACTAATTTGAAATGGAATAGGATGGCACATACCCCCCTCCCATCATCTGCTATGCTCACTGAATTATCTGAGTGCAGAACAACTTCAATCCTAGACGCATATCCTGCTTGGGCCTCATCAATGGCATTATCCAGTATTTCATAAACCTGAGTTAAAGAAATAAAATCAATTTTGCTATAGTAGGCAAAATTAAACAGTATTACTGAGACAATTATCAAAACATTACCAAATGGTGCAAACCGCGAGGTCCGGTGCTTCCAATGTACATTCCTGGCCTTTTTCTCACAGGTTCTAACCCCTTTAGCACCTGCATATAAGTGATAAACAATGACAGACAATCAAGGGGGGGAAAATAAAAGCTTGGAAGGAGAAAATTGTGCATGCCCCTTCCCTTCCCCAGAAACTTGCCCCAAAATCAATCGAATCCAATACAAAGAAATAATTCCCAATTGCAAGAAGGATCCCAACTAACACACTTTTCTACCAGGTAAACACTTCTAGAATTACATCATTGCAATGTACACGTTATACAAACACACATGATTGCATGAACTTAGACAAGCTTCTGTGACTGTAGTAAATACCAATAAGACAACATAATGGGAGCCCAAAAGTTCATGGATGAAGTCCATTAATAACCTGAATTTGATCCGAACCATAAGCCTTAGACCTTGCACCTTCTTGTAAAGACTCATCCACAGTGCTAGAGGACATGAAAGCTCTAGGAGAAACCACATTTTGAACCAGAAAACGTCTTGGTGACCTCCTCAATGGAAAACTTACTCTGAAACAAATGTTAGAAATGATTAAAACCAAGTTCCTACGAAACCAAATTGAAATAATATTACAAACAGAGAAGCACAAAGGCATTTCTTTTGCCAGCAAAGAAGCATAAGCATAGAGACAGGTACCATAATCTGAACTTTCAGCTCTCAGGAGTTAGAACCCCATAAAACAAAAAATCCCTTATTTCCCGTGAAGAATTGAGAACATAAAGAGAAAAAAAGTGGAAAAAGAGAGGACATGATGATTGCATCCATATCAAAATAAAAAAGCAGTTCCATTTCTACTGCACTTCAGCTTTACACTAAACCAAAGAAAAGTGACACCAAGAAAGATACCATTTTCCATTACTTTTCCACGAAGAAATACAAAATTAAACCAAATTACATCAACAGGATAATAGAGAGCAGAAATGGCGTATGAGAGACAACCTGGGTTTAAAGCAAAGAGAAGGACGGAATCGAGAAGAAAGAGAAGATAACGAGCGAGAGCTACAGTGAAGCGACGAAGAAGAAGAGGAAGAAGCAGGTAATGGGCAACGATAGGCCATGAATTTGCGAAGAAGAAGAAGATAGCGAGGGGGTTTTAGAGGGGTAAGCACCATTTTCTATGTTACTTCTTGGGGGTTTTAGAGATATGCTTCCGCTCTGTTTTCCCCTGCATTTTCTTCATCTTAACATGGGAAGGTTGAAAAAAAAAACACTTCCTTTTCCCTCCCTAAAATCTATGGCCGCAAATTCTTGAGAGACTTTAGCCCATTGGGCTTTTAACAGCCCGATTAGCTTCTTCATCGTGTTTTCATTCATCGAGTCACGAGGTATGTTAAAGGTTTGATCTTCCATGACTAATGTAATCATTCTAAAGTACTAGTACTTTTGGCACTGCTACGTTTAAAGTTTAGAACTTTTAGTACTTTCTGCAAGAATTTGCCTCTTTGAAGTGATTTTAGTTTCTGGTTTGTTTGTAAATTTGGTGGAATGTGTTTGCTTCCCCAGTTCCGTGCAAGATATCGACGCTTCTTTATTTTTGCTGTTGAGTTACTGTTTAGTGCTGTGAGGATCTTCTCATGTAAAGCTGTTCACTTTCGTTCTGGGTACTTGTAGGTATGAACTTCTTAGGGTAAAGATTCAAGGTTTTGGAGGTCTGTGTGCTATTTTTCTGTTTCTTTCCACTGAATTTTGGGAATTGCAAGTTTCAGAGGACTATATGGTTTCTTACTGTCTTTACCTCTTAGAAACTAAAATGTATACATCTTGTTAACGAAGAAGAATCGAGAGAGAGAGAGAAAAGCTACAGACAATGCACATGACTCTGCCGAACATTTTCACATGAGAAATTAAGGGCAGAATAGATTTTCACTACTAGATAGCTGGATTAGTATAAGAAGTTGTATCAGAATAAATTTCAACTCTTTATTTTATTCAGTCCTTTCTAGCAAGTGTACGGTCAAGATCAATTCAACAATTATATAAATACGAATCTAAGTAAATAATGTAATATGTACAAAGTTTATAAATATACCTTCTTTTATATGGTATCGGAGTTCTAATAACAAACGTCAAAATGGAAGAAACTTCTGAGTCACTTGTCACCACCCCAAATCATACATCATACTCTCTTGATTTTTCAACTATAGCAAAGATTTTAAAATTTAATCTACCCATTAAACTTGATAGACAAAACTTTGTCAACTGAAAAACCCAAATCTTTGCAATCATAAGACCCTTTGAGCTTAAAAACTTTATCAACTCAGCGCCTCCTCTTCAACTCATCACCACAAAAATAAATCAGGTCATTGAAAATGCAAAATATAAACCTTGGCGAAGAACATACCAATTATTGTTATGTTGGCTATTTTCTACAATCAGAGAAGAGGTAATAGGATAGATAAATCACTCAAATTCATCCTAAGTTTGGCAAATTTTGGAAAATCTCCATGCTTAAATATCTACGGTCACAGTTATTCAACTAAAGCATCAACTTTCAACTATTAAAAAGGGCTCACATATTATATCAAAATGCATGCGGAAAGTCAAAACCATTAGAGACTTGCTCCAAGTAGCAAGACATGCAATCAATGAGTATGAATTAACATTGAGTGTTCTAAATGGCCTTGGTCATGAATATGATCATGTTGTAGTTTATTTAACACATTCTATTACAAAAAGTGCAATACTCTTTTATGAGGCATGAAACAATAATAGAGCAGATGAATACAATCACAATAATAGAGCAGATGAATACAATCAATCAACTAGAAATCTCATCACTAAGTGCAAACTAAGCAACCCTTAATTATTGGGGAAGAAAATTTAGAAGAAAAGGAAATCGTGGCAGAGGAGGTAGATGGAATAGAAACAAAATTTTCTGTCAACTGTGTCATAAATCAGGCCATGAAGCACTAAAATGTCACAAAAAGTTTGATGTTTCGTAGCAAGGCAACACCATCCAATCATGGAAACAGAACACAGTCACACAACATACACAGAACAATGCAAAAAAATTATCCTCTATCTTACTTGGCTCAAAATCAGTCTAGAAACTCCTCGTATGAAGCAGTCAACAACAATACATGATTTATAGACAATGGGGCTACAAATCACATCACCACATATCTCAATAACTTGTCAACAAGTTTAGAGTATGGTGGAAAGAATCAACTCACTATTGACAATGATAACTCTCTTCCTATTGCTAACATTGGCTCATCTCATATACATTTTCTAGACAATATGCATACACCTCTTGCACTAAGACAAATTCTGCATGTTTCTGGTATAACCAAAAATCTACTTAGCATCTCTAAACTCACCAAAGATAATTACATTTCTGTTGAGTTTACTAATGAAATTTGTATGTTTAAGGACAAAGCAATGGGGAAGATTCTGTTCAAGGGAGTGCTTCGCGATGGTCTCTATAACCTCAAAGCCACTAAACAACCCAACGATATCAAGCCAGCATACCCTAAGCCCAGTCCTTCCCAACAAAAAGTCTCTTCTTTTGGCAATCATTGTGAGACAAACATAACATAAAAAATGTAAATGTTTGGTATGCCAAGTTAGGACATCCTTCCAAGCATATCTTGAAACAAATTCTAAATTCAATGAAGTTCAACTTTAATTTCAAAAATCTATCTCACTGTAATGCTTGTAATGAAGAAAAATTGCATCAGTTACCTTTTTAAACTCATAAAATAACTGCTTAGAATCCCTTAGAAATCATATGTTCAGGTATTTAGGGATCCTCTCAACCAAAGGACACAAATATTATCTTATTCTTGTTGATGCCTACACAAGATTCACTTGACTTTATCCCCTAAAACTAAAATCCGATACCCTATCTATCTTTATCAAATTCAAAACTAATGTTGAACTTCAATTGAACAGAAAAATCAAAGCTTTACGTACTGACATGGGAGATGAATATAAAGCTTTGTTATCATACCTCACAAAACATAGAATACAACCAAGGTTTAGTTGTCCTTACATTCACCGATAGAATGGGGTTTTCGAATGGAAACACAGACACATCATTAAAATGGGACTAATTCT
>JANZLD010000235.1:5749344-5761111 GCA_026413575.1 Erythroxylum carthagenense | reverse complement strand
TGGCGAACTGGTTCAGGAATAACAACCTGAAATCTTCAAAGCAGGTGATACAGCTTGGGGGTAAGCTGTTGAACCATCGCCGAGCTCCCTCTTGGAAGGCTGTGCAGAAAGCCTTACACTGGATGGCGTCCGAAACACAATGTAGATTCATTATGGACTGAAAGTGCTGTAGGTAGTCCAGGGGTCGGTCTTTCCAGTGTATTTCTCAGGGGTCGGTATTTTGGAGCCGGGCGGTGGGAGGCTATCCAAGATTTGCGGAATGAAGGGAGAGCTGTGCTGAGCCGTCGGGCGATCTGGGTGGAAGCTCATAGCTACATTAATCCAGTCATCTAGTCATCTACGATTTTCTCTAGGGCTTCGGTCGGGCGGTGACCGGTCGTCCTGCTAGTCTGTCGTGCGGCTTGTCGTGCAGACGACTGCTGTTGTGCTGGCTGAGACTGCAAAATATGGCGAATCAACAGGTCAGCCACTTCCTCGATTTACTTTCTGGTGAGGGCGGTGTGTATAGGCGGAAGAGGATCTGCATCTGATCGGTGTTGAGGATTTGGATACATACTGGGTGCAGCGTTATCCTCCAGAGCTACGCTCTGTTCTTCTTGTTCCAAGGTTGGTGGCTGCGGTTGATCACTCGGATCTGAGGATTCCGTGCAGGAAATATGAGGTGCAGGCGTTTGGGTTATAGGTAACTGCGAAGCCATGCGTTACATCCCCAGAGCCGCGACAGCGGCTATATCGGGGTTGGTTGCCGCTGCCTGACTGATCTGTGTGTTTCTGGACGTGGTGCCCTGAAGTCGGGCCCCACGGTGGGCGCCAATTGGTTCAGCTGGATTCTGGCGAGACTGAACGTTGCCGTTGGGATCCATGAGTTGGCTGCTTTCCGCTATGATTCTGACGGTGAGATTCCTGCAAAACAAAGAAGACACGTTGGGGGTTATGTCCCGATTGGCCCCTCCGACGCTCAAGTTAGTTTTCTGGAGAAGGTCGGGTTGCCAAAGAGCCAATGGAAGCTAGGTTATGAGTTGCATACCTTCGTTATGATAAAATAATACCTTATATAGTACATGTGCTAGGTTTACGAGTTCACGTCTGCATGGGACTCTCTCACCTGCGGACGGGCTGAGGAGAGCGTGGACTGGACCTGGGCTTGACATAGCCATTAGGTAGAGAATTGGTCTGGTCTTTAAAGGATGTACCGATCGGCCCACGGGTCGTTTTGACTGGGCTCGGGCCCAACACGGCCGACCCGACCCAAAATCATTTTTTCAAAAAATAGACATTTCATCAAACACCTTACATGCATCAGAAATTTATCTCATCATTACAATTAAAATCACGTCTTGTCCTTCCTATCACTAATATTTATACCTTAAAGTTGTTTTCCAATCACAAAATATACAAAATAAAACAAAAGTAATCAAATACCCAAATTAACTTTTATCCAATATACGAAAAAATACATGACAGTAGTTACAAAAATACCTCCATCAAAAGAACACGATGACAATGGCCGGAGAAGATAACATCGACGAGCAGAAAAGAATTCCACAACAGAGAAATCAGAGAGAAGAAAATCGAAGAGGAGACGCAGGAAGAAAGAAGAAGAAGACGCAGGTGGGGGGAGATATCAGATGAGTTTAAATTTAAAAAGAATTTACCAACGAAAATTTCCGTAAGTAAACTCGAAATTTTTTTCTTCCACCAATAATTCCTATATTTTTACCAATGAGTATCTTATATCGTCGCTAAAGCCCATCGTAAAATTTGTCGGGATGATTTCCCTCCATATTTAGTGACGGATATTAATACTGTCGCTAAATGAAAATTTTCCCATCAATTTACCTACGAAAACGAATTTTCCGTTGATAATTTACAACGTCATATTTTTCGTCGGTATTTTTCTGTCACTAATTGTTGCTTTTCTTGTAGCGCCTATAATATTCATTTGCATTATTTTTATTTATATAAAACTTAATAATTACATATTGTCTTTAGTATAAATAAAATTTTATTTTTATTTTATTGCAAGAATTTTTTTATAAAGATCAATTCATAATAATAAAATTTTCGATATTTATTTAAATCTTGTAAACAAAATTTAAAAAACTCATATTTAAACTTTATGAAATTTTGGACCAAGTTAGTAATGGATTGAAACTTTGGTCCTGCTTTCCATGTTCCTTGCATGACAGACCAGCGGCTTAATCTCAGCCTACAAACCATACCAAGATCGGGCCATTTGCATTTCCTTTCAGGTCTAGAATGGGCCTCAAACCACACTCCTGTCTCTCTCTCTTTCAGTGAAAAAGGAATGACCCTGTTCATCTTTTATTCCAAGGTGGGCTTACATTGCTCTTGACATTGGATATACAGACTCACATTCTACTCCTTTTTTTTCAATTTTTATTTTTTCTTTCAAATGAAAGTAAATTCGATTATGTTTATTAATAATTATTAGATTAAGTATAATTTAATTAATTAAATGTAATATTAAATTAAATTATTCATAATTATTATTAATTATTAATATATAAAATAATTAAATAATATATATTTAGTTGATAATAAATCATATTATAAAAAATAGAAACAGAAAATAGAAACCACCAACAAGAAATAAAAAATATAACAAAAATTAAAAACTTTAAAAATAGATTTTTTTATTAACATTAAAAACAAAAACAGAAAACTTAAGAAAAATGAAATCAAACAAACCTTAAGCAACGGTTAGAGCTTCAGAATGTGAGATACGTTAAATTTATCAATAGAAATAGAATAAAAAATATTATTAAAATTTGAGCCATTAATTTATAAAAAAAATTATATGAAATATGTATTTTTACAAGTAATTATATATTCAGCAATTTATTTAATGTACATCGATTTATTTGAAACGTTTATCTTACAGACTGTGATTAATGCATCTTCGAAGGGTATCAATTTGATTCTGCCGTTTTTAGGGGAAAAAAATGTTAAAAAGGAATTAGTAGCAAAGGAATAAAAAGGACAAGGGCGTACTAGGGAGGCATCTTCCAAGGACCACCATAAAACAGCTGGAACCATGGTTAAGAGCACGCTTACAGTCGACGTTGTTATTATATTTATCTCGTAATTGACAGCAAGCTTGTAAGGAAGGAGAGGTGCATGAACCTTGAAGCCTTTTGATTATTTTTTAATACACATAGTTGCCAAAATCAGGTGGCCAGGATTCTCTTGGATTTGTTTTTTTTATTATTATTATTTTGTGAAATCAATTGATAATGACCTAAAGTTTTCCAAATGTTATGTCCCTTTTTGTAATTTTTGAATGGTATTTTGGTTCTCTAATTTCGGTCCAATGGAAATAGTCTATGGTTTGGGTGGGCCCACACTATTTAGGTTTTGTCCCATTTAGTTAGTGATTTGGGTGGGCCCGTACCATTCCCAATGGTGAGAGGCGTGGGTCATGTACCACACAAAACTCTGAGGTCTCAAGTTCGACTCCCAAGACCCCCCAAAAAATAGGGATAGGAGGTAGACAACTTAGGCGGTCAAAGGGGACAAAACTTTAATGGTGCGGGCCCACCTAAACCAGTCTAGATTACCAAATTGATTACTAAATAATTTAATGTATTGCAGTGAGATAAATGCTTGAGCAAATCCCAAAAAAAAAAAAAACCGTTCTTGTATTTGCAATCCCAATATAGGACGCAATGGTATTGTGTAATTCATCATAAGAGCTTTGCTTAAACCCCAAGAACAAAGAGACAAGGAGAGGTTTGATTAAACAAATGGGTATATATAAGTCCATAGATATGGACATACATGTAGGTACCACTACAATTCCACCGATCAATACACAACTTTTTCTAATAACCTATCGACTGTAGAAACAAGTTGGTACCATCACTTTTGGATGCATGCAAAGTTTCAATTTGTTAAGTACAAGTCGTGATGAGAGTGGATGTCATCTTTATCTCCTTCTCCTAGATTCAATGTATTTCCCTTTGTTTAAATCTGTGGGGATATCATATGCTTACAAGTTTCTTAAAAAAGAAAAGTTGAGAATAAACAATCTTGTTGGAACAACCACAAATCCAAGTTGAGTTTTGGGTTATTATTTTATGAGTTATTTAGCTCTATCTCGTTGGTTTCTTATAGTTGAGTGTCCTTCCATTGTCTATTTAAATAGTCTTGGTAAACACTTTGGTTCTGCTTGATTAAATATGGGCACACGTGAGATTGTCCTATCCACATTCGGGTGGAAAATACAAGAAGGAAACTACACCAACTAGTCTTTCATTAATTTACTGATTATCAATTCAATAGGATTGCTTAATCTCTCGTATATATACGACTTTGATCTTGTTGATATTTTAGTTCAGGCTTGATCTAGGTGTATCTCAAAATTAACAACAAAGTTTGAATTAGTTAGATTTTGAATCAGACTCAAAATTATATTATTTTGTTCAATAATTACAAAACTAAATCTATCCCAATTGAAACTAGTTGATTAAAAAAATTGAAATAATATAAAATCCTTTTTTTCAAACTAAACATAAAAATATTAAAAAATTTATAAATAATAAGGGTCAATTATTTAAATGATTAGTTCTAGTTACTTTAACAATAGTTAACTCAATCTAGACTCTCCCTACTTGTATTCAAAATTCTAATAATACTCAACTTGTTGGAAGCCCCGGTATCAATTTAATATGGCTGGATTTCTATCTTGTACTTTTGACTAAATGAGAGCTCAAAATTGAGAGATGGGTAAATGAAGACTGTATCAACTGAGTCCGTATGTAAGCTGAAGTGAATTATTACAGGTATTTCGTATGCGGAAAATCATTTGTAAAATGCTGTTATTACATTTAACAAGAATAAAATAACATTTAATGGCTCTCATGATCTTGTAGTCTTCCCTTCGTACGCCTGCAAAACCTTAAATTTCTTACTTAAGACTGTTTAGCTATCTAAGCTAGTAAGAACATTCATGGCGTAGAAGGTTGGTAGGTTGGCTTGGTTGGCAGGGAGGCGGTGGTGGTTGTTTAGCAATCTTGGGTTTAGCAATCCTGAGAAAAGATAAGAAGAAAGCTGGTAGCTGACACGCATGTGAATTGAACTGGCGAGAAATGGATCAGTCTGGAGTTTCAATTCCTTTTAAAGTTGGACAGTTCAGTGCTAGGTCCTAACCTGAACAATAGCTCAATAGCCTGCATAAGAGCTATGTATTAATTGGTTAGTGATGAGTACACAGGATGGAGCATTTTGATGTTCTTGCTGACCTAATATGATCTAATAGTCATTTGAATCACAAATTCATTAAATAAATTATTTAAAGTAAATAATTTACGAATTGTTATACATGTCAGAATTTATTTAATACGTACTCAAAAGATATTATTTAAAGCGAATAATATATAAATTACTTTGAATATTTTATAATTTATTTAATACACAATCGAAAAATTACCATTGTGAATTGAGAGCGTGCGATATACATGCAAAATGTGTGTAGGGTGTCCTGAATGACTGATGGGAAATGAAGGCTTGAGCTGTACACATTGACAACTCAAGCCGACCATGGCGATTAGCTAAAGCACCTGAACTCTTTGTCCCGTACGTAATGTGAAGTATTAGAAGCAAACGATTCAATTTCTTGGCGGAAATCTAGCTATGTTCACTCAATAATATATGTTAGAATATAGATATAAAGATTCTAACAAGTAAGAAACAAGTCGCCTTTGTTCTATTCTATGAACATTATAATAATAAAATGAAATAAAAGAAGCAAATCCCAAGTTTTATCTCTTCTCTTCCAAATAAAATTACAATAATTATATATAAATTACTCGTAATTAAATCAAAATTATCTGTAAATACCATAATTACTCGTAAGTATACTTAACCCACAATTTATAATTTATAATCTTATTTTAAATAAATCTTGAAGCAAATAATAAAATTATATTTTTATAACTGAAAGGTCATATATTCAAGTAACAATCTGTTTGTAAAATACATAAAAAATATTGTACACAATTGATGCCGCTTCCTTCAACTTTTGTAAAGCTCAAGCCTCAGCCCTTTTTAATATTACTCTGAGATAATTGTGAATTATTTTCACTAATATAAATCATTACTGTAATTAATGAACTACTGTAGGAAAATTTCCAAGACATTTTTGTACGTGCATGCGTAGACAAACTGTAGCTAGCAAGGCTCAAGAACGGAAGTTGCGCCTGAACTTTCTTGTTTTATTCGGACAAGAGGGTCAAAGCCACAGGTTAATGTCTCGATGAAATAAAAAATAAAACAAAAACAGTTCTTTTATTGGGTTTGGTGATCTCAAAGCAACTTGCACATCATGCCTAAAATGTAAATTGTTATCGATCTTAAATGTTAAGGAACCAAAAACACCATTGATCAATCCCAGAATTGTACTCGAAAATGGTGTTAAAATTTTCAGAAGGAAAGATTGATTAGTAGCTAACACACATGGTTATGTCTACAACTGATTTGATGTTAGTAAATGAAACGAAGAAAAACCAAAATCAACATCAAACCTCGATCCATCTTCTTCATCTCAAATGCTTGGCATGTTCTTGCACAGTACAATGGTCATGTACAGACATAGATGATCAAGCCCCCGAGAGGTGATCGATGGTGGGAATTTGCGAAGGACTCAAGGCCAACATAACAAGAAGGGACATGATCACGATCGGTATAAGAAGAAGAACCAGAGGTGGCGGAGGCAACGGTGGCAAAATCACCGGAAGTATAAGCAGAGACAAAAGCAACACGATCATTATTATGATTTCTGTTGTTCTGAAGAACGTGACCATCAAATTTCCGTCTCTTTTCTGCTGCCGTTGATCAAGCTTGTTCCTCTTCATGAGCCTCCATTTATGTTACTCTGGTGGGCATTAAACATTCAGGATTCAACAGGCGATGGCAGGTGGAAATTGCAAAAGAGACTTTAGACAGGTTGTGGAAATATCATGGCAAATACCTTTTCGTGTTATATACAAAGATACAAGTCAAGAAGTGATCAGGAAGCTTTACTGGTTCAAACTCTAATCCTATAGGTCTACATGTCTCGATTCATCTAACCTTCTTTTTATGTACTTTAAAACCATCGGCTATAGCCTATTAACTTGTCTTATTTTTCTAATCCGTGGTTTCCTAACAACTTGCCATATCTTTTTCAGTACTATACCATATCTTTTTCTTCTTTGTTTTACCTTCTTATTATTTCCAAATCAATTACTTAATCATTATTAAATGACTTTGAGGATTATAGATATTTTATTTTATTTTTAAAAAGTCAAAATTTTAAATTTATTTAATTTAGTATAAAAATTTTAAAGTTTACAATTTGCTAATAACCTATAGTCAAAAGTTAATTTTTGATGTGACGTGTTCACTAAATTTCACGTGAATATTTGTCTATCAATAAAATCAGCAAAAACAACGTTCTAATATGATTTATATGAATTTTAAAATGTTAATTATTGAATGAAAACTTTCATAAAATTTGATACTAAATTGAAAATTAATTTTTTTTAAAATTGTTATTTCTTATAAAAATAATACTCTTATCAGTCCTCGAACTGTAAAACTTTTTTTGTACCTAAAATTAAACCCCCTAACGTATTGATCATCTAAGCTTTAAAAAGTTTGCATAGAAATAGAAAAAGGGTTCTTAGGGATTTACCTTGTTCCAACAAGGTTGATCTCCAACTCCAAGAGCTTCCAGTCACAAGCCTGACTATCGCTGAGGGATTGAATCACGGTTTTAATCTTGGTCAGCTCCCTAATAAAACGGTCCACTGCCTCCTGTTATTGTCTGGAGTTAAACCTAAGACCTTGTTCCAATTGACCTTGTTAATTTACCAACCAAGCCACCAATGCGGGCAAGGGGTCTACCTAATATCTTGCCAAGTTGTCTTGTGCTTTATCATCGTGTACTGCCGTTGATTGGTCAGGAAAAAAGAAAATGTTGTATGTTTATATTGAACAAGGTCTGAGATATGCTTATTGTAGCTGGACAAGTGCCAAAATAGGTTGGATTATTTGTGGTGGTTTAGGTACTTTAATTTGTTTGATAATGATAGGTAGGTTGGTCTAGTTTTGCAAGAAAAGCCTCTCTTTTTATAAGCCACTTCGGTTTTAGTTATGTAAAAGAGAAAATTGGCTAACGAGTTTACTTTTTTAACTTTATTTTCATAATTTTTAACTAATTAGATTAAATAAAATTTAGTTATGTAATATTAAATAATAATGAAATATGACATTATAATTTGATTAATTAATAAAAATTATTTTAATTATAGAAATTTTTAAAATTTTTAATAGTTTTTAAATTATAAACAATCTGAAATACTTAAAACAATTAACTATCCAACAAGTTTTAAAATTAAAATGCTTTTAAAATAATTAAATTATTTTAAATTCTGAAGTCTTGTAAATTTTAATAAATATATTATTTTACAATATATATGTACTAATTAATTTTTATAAAAATATTATGAATTTCTTTATTTTTAGAAAATATTATATAAACAACAAGATTTATGCATAGTCTATTGGAATTATTGTGATTAATACGTGAGAGTGAGAGCACACTTTTGTTTCGACTTCGACAATTATGCAGGAAGGCTAGTTGGGTGGCTTTACCTGTACAGGACCAGCAACTCATCCAACTTTTTAGGTTAGGTACGTATCTCGATGAGCCTTTTTAGCAGTCACATTAATTCAGCAACCTTATTCTTTTCTTTTTTATTAACATGTTAATATATACTTTCAAAAAAAAACACGTTAATATATAATAAATTATTTATTATTATAATTTATAAAATAATATATCTCTGCCAGCAGTGCCAGAAATTTATTATAGGAGGGTCCGAATATTAATTTTTTTAAAATTTGAAGAGTTCAGTATATCACTAACTTTTAAATACTTCTGTTTTTATATATTTATATATTTATATATATATTAAAAATATTTTTTTAAAAAATTTTGAGGGACCCAGTGGCCCCCAAGTCTCTACATAGCTACGTCTATGTCTGCCAGTTATTAGACCACCTTCCAAAGCCCTGCCTTGTTCTTTCTTGTAATTTTAACTTTTGCAATCTATATTGGGAATAAAAATTGCTTACTCTATTGTAAATTATACCTTAGTATTGAATTAATCGTTGAAATATAAAGGGTGAAAGTTTTTATCATATTAAAGAAAGAGAGAAAAGAAGACTAATTTATAAATTTAGTGTGTTACTCCACCTATTATTAATTGATATTAGAATAAAATCTCACTTTCACTTATATATGGTTTAACTTTTCTTCTTTTATAAATCTGTAGATTTATTGTAAATTCTAATATAGTATCATTAATTACTTATTATGGAACATTTGGTTAAACTTAAAATTGGCTTAAATTTTAATAAATTAACAATATATCAACTTTAAATTAGATCAAATTTGGCCAACCCAAAATTTGTCATTTGGGATCATGCCAAAAATACGGTCACACAGTACACGAAAGCAGTAATGTGATGTTACAATCTTGTTTCCATTTTAATTCTAGCTCACAAGAATACACCCCAGACCCTGTCTAAAGATAGGTTGTGAATGGACATTGATAGGTAAGAGAGTTCTTCGAATTGGGGGTAAGTCACAACCACCATAGTTGCTATTAATAGAACCTCTGCTGTGCCAAAGGACAAGTGAAATAAATTAGAGGAAAACGGGTCAAAACAAATGTCATTAAAGTAGGCATTGAAAGAGGGTGAAGGTTATTAATAACCTGCGAATTCTAACATCAGATTCAGAGATGAAGATGGGAATTTTTCATTGTCCGTCTTCTCGCTAGTCGCTACTCAGTCAAGTCAAGGTCCAGTTGAAACCCTAAATGCTCGTGTTAAGTATGTTTTCAGAAATATTGAATTAACAAATGTGGTAGTTTTACTTTATTCAAATCAACAGTTAGGTAAAAATTAAATAAATTTTAAAAATTTGAAGCTTAATAAAAATTAATTGATTTATTTTAATTTATAACAATTTATAAAAATTGATCGATTAATTAATAAATTAAGTTATTAAAGTAAATCAAACTAAAATATTAAAAACCGAACTAAAAGATTGGTTCAAGATTTTTATGATTAAGCTGATCGGTTTAATTATTTAATCATTAATTTAAACCAATAAAATTAAAAAAAAAAAGCTTAGCTTAAACAAAATTGTAGACTAACTTTGAATGAGGTGGTACAACCGGTGGAGATTGTCTTTCATCGTGTTTGTTCTTATATGTACCTATTAATCTAAAGATTCCATGTTCAAGTCGTGATTAAATGATGTATTTACCTTAATTGATTTGGAGGAGTGAAAATATGTTATATCTATAATTAAATATTTAAACTAAATTTATTTAATTTTAAGCTGTTCATTCTTAATTAATAACTTTGGTTATTTTACTATAATTAACCTAATAAATTACATATTTATGATTATCTGAAACAAAATTGTAAATTAACTTTCAAGAAGGTGATTCAACTAGTTGAATTTGTCTTTCATCGAATGTGTTATTCGTGTATCGACTAGTTTAAAGATTTCAAGTTCAAGTCGACTATATTTTACTTTTAACTATTTGCGGGAGATTTAAAGTGGGCATATGTTGTACTTATAAATATTATTATATCAAATTTATTATTTAATCTTAATTAATTAATTTATTAAATATTTTATTTAAAATATACAATTTATAAATTAGCATGCGACGTTTGTATTCGTTTACTTTGGATGGATATGCTTTGTATTACACCGGGACAAACTAGAGTATGAATACTGAAGAGTCCAAAAGCTGACGTACGTCTGTAGAATTATAGTGATAGTAACTTGTTTCAATATGATACAATGAACCCTATCTTGCTCTCGTCGAAGTGCTAACATGCATGACGTGACGTGTCTACGGTGGATCAAATAAAAGCAATGTTTTGTGTAATATCATAACTATAAATATGTTTCATTTTTATAATTTATTATAATATAATCAATTAATTAAATCACTTTTATTTATAATTGAATTGAATGATTAACTTAAAATTGGATTAGTATATATGGTTATCTTTCTCATTGGGTTTAATTATTCAACAAGAACCACTTATTGAATTATATTAAACATTCGTAAGGCTCAACTGGTCATTTACTTTTTTAATTCGCTAGAGGCATTGCATGTTAAGATTTAAAATTCCATATACTTAGGCCGGTTTATGCATATTTAGATATATAAATTGCAAAAGTAATGTGCTTTGGTTGAGTTAATTAAGGGCCTATTTGTTTGGATGCTAATTAATAAAATGAAATAAAACAGAATGGAACGCTTTATAATAGAATAGAATGTAATATAGTATTTGAGAGGGATAGAATGGTTCATAATATAATGTAGTGAATGTTGTTTGGAAGATGGATGAAATGTAATGTAATGTATAATAAATGACTATTATATCCCTAATATTAAAATAGTTGTTACTGGAAGTTTAATGCTATGATTTTAAAACAGTAATTATGTCCAATTAAAAAGTCATGGTCCAACTCACATCCGTTACAAATAATTTTTTAAATATATTTTTTATTTTAAAATAATAAAAATTTTAATGAAGGTTTTATTATTTTATTATTAATTATATAAAAATTATTATTAATTATTTAATAAATTTATTTTATTAAAATTTATTTTATTCTATTATATGTGATTTATATTTAAAAATAATTTATTTATATTTTTTATAT
>JANZLD010000235.1:5727632-5737808 GCA_026413575.1 Erythroxylum carthagenense | reverse complement strand
GTTTTGTATCAACGAAACGTTTTAGAAACAAAACATCTCTTGTGAAAGGCCACGTGCCTCTTCCTTCTCCTACGCACATGTATTATGCGAAGGTTTGCTTTTACTCGTGTTTCTTTTTTTTTGTTTTTCGTTTTGTGTTTTTCAGTTTTTCTTTTTTTTTTCATCTTCAAAAGAAGAAAAAAAACTGCAAACAACAAAAAAAAAAAAACGTTGTTCTGTTTTTATTGCAATCATTCATAAAAAGGAAAACAAACAAAAACTTCTCTCTCTGTTCATACAACTCAACAGTCAAGAACGAAGAAAAAAAATGCATAAAATATATGTATGATACAGTAATACACAACATATCACCAAAACAAAACACAACGCTATTCGTAAGACAAAATGCATGTCATTATTTATAAAGCATCAATACCGAAATAGCATATTTACGCATGCATATAAATTTAAAAAACATTAAACCTGCTCTGATAATAATGTTAGAAATTAACGTATCAAAACATAACTACAAAGATTATGTTAATTGTAGGATCGATTTTAAATGCATAGAAAAAAAACATGAATCACATATTTGAATTTTTGTTATGATTCCACCAGTTAAAGAACTGGTACTGTCTTTTTTTTTTTTTGCTATTTTTGACGTTTCTCTACTTCTTTCACAAGTTTTTGTTTCACATACCTTTAATCTGTTGTGTCTCCTGTGCTTTAAATGCTACACCGTTAATTACCTGTGGTAGTTATGGAAGGAAAAATTTCTTTAATACCCTTCGTGGGTGTATCTAATGCATTAAATAAATGGAAACTATATTTATTGCATTAAATATATAAGTTAATTGGTTTTATTTTGCTAAAAAAAAGCCACATCTGCAAACTATAAGGGATAGCTATAAACTTAAATAAATGGAAAGTTATTAGAATATAGGATTTTCTAATTACAAAATGCAAATAGACCATAGGTTAAAATGATTACATACTGTTACTTTGATGATCAAAGATAATTTTTTCTTAGGAAAAAGAAAAAGGATAAGTGTTATGTCTATGCATTCAAGAGTCTAATCATGATTCATGACAATGGAATGCAAGACATTACCACCTCCTCTTCTCATTCTGGGGTAAAGTCATATGCAATCATTGAATTCACACTATTGTCCTTGAATTATGCCTATCTCGTCCAAAACACCAACGTTTTTCCATATTCAACAGCACGTAGGCATCGCAATAAGTGAATAAGTCGGAATGTGCCTACTGAAATATGTGATTTGATTTGACTTAAATTAACATCAAAATGAATAAAACATAATCTCATTTTACAGTTTGAGTTAGTTCATATCATTGTTTTAATTTTAAGTTTAGTTTAATAATTTTAGACTTAATGAGATTTAATTTACCAATTTTAAATGAACATGATAAAAGTAAGAATTTAACAATAAATATAACTAACATTCCTCTCTAAATTTAATTTAATCTATGACAAATTTTGTTTGATATTACAGAATTAGATCCTAAGTTATAAGACCATATTATTATTTACTATATTAGAATTTTACTATAAGATGGATCATATTAATCGTTAATTTGTAAATATAAGATTTTGTAATTATATTTCTCTTTATAAATATGAGAGGAAGATAGAATCACAACTTCCTATTTATTGTTGATAGATAAGGTGAGAATACACTATATGTTTTTTAACGTACCAAAAATAAAAGTCCACATAATGACCAAACTTTAAGTCCTTAAATTATATTCTTCACTTGCATACGTATAAAATAAAATGGAGAAGAACTATGTAATGCCTTCATGGTTATGGTGGATGCACAAACAGTGATTCTTACTGAAGTGATTCAAAAAAAGAAAAAAGAAAAAGAATTCCAAATTTAGAAGAAAGGAATATGATTTACCAAACACACACACAGAACGGGGGGGAAAAAAATAGTTCCCAACAAACCAAGGCCACAAAAACCAAGTTAGATCTCAACCAGGGTATGTTTGTGTGGGTCAAACCCAACATGTCAAAACATTAATGAATCTTGAGAAATGTTGCCTATGATTGATATTGAAAATAATGCAAATTTGACATTGACATGTTTCTCAATAATGCAATGTATCTTTCCTTCTCAGTCGGTGTAAAAATTAAGCATCATTATTATTTATATTCTTTTTAAAATAATATTATGCGAAAAACAACTTTTTTATCATTTAAAATAATAATTAAAAATTCAATTAGTTTAAGCGGTTTATTGTAAAAGTTTTGAATCGTTCAATTTTTCAGTTTGATTTTTAACTTTTTGGTTTAATTTATTTTAATAATTCTTATGATTAAAAAACGATCAATTTATTAATCAATTAATTAATTTTAGTAAATTAATAAAATTTTTAAACTAAAATAAATAAATAAATAAATATTTAATAGTCTCTTTTTTAATTAAACTTTAAATTCTTCAATAAATAAAGACAATTTCTTTTAATTATTATTTTAAAATTTTTAATTTTTTTAATCTTTAGCTAGTTTTATAAAAATCTAATATCAGTTAAACCTTTTAAACTTTAAATATTTTGTCTTACCAGTTTAATATTCAGTCCAATTTTTAAAATATTGAATTAAAAGTAAAATTACATATTTTAAAAATTTTCAAGCAATATTTATTAGAATGTTATTGTTGTTGTTTCCAATATTTTATGATCACATACATACAATTAGTAATAGTAAACAACACTCTAACTATGTAAGCCAATGGCTTTAAATTTATTTGCTAAAGCTACCATTTGAGGAATTTTGTATACAAATTAGTAATTTCCCAGAAGTTTTGTAACCATTAATATTAGTACTTATTCACAAGACAAACTTAATAAATAGTTAATTGGAAATTTATTTCAGTCTAGACTGAGTTTGAATTTATAAAAACATCTTTTCGACAACACAATAGTAATTAGAAATGAAGGTTTAGTTACAGTTTTATAAAATTTAAAATTATAATTCTAATATTTATCATAATTTAGTAATAATTAAATTATTCAAAAATTTCAATTTCTTTCTCCTACCAAAAAAATTAAAATCGGCATTTCTCGTTAAAAGCTTTCTAAAAATCTTGTCAATTTTAATTAAATTTTGTTATTTAAAGAGATTTTTTTTGTAATAAAAACAACACATCTATGCTCGGCTTAGCAACCCTTAATCAAAAGACATGCACAAGTAACATCACCTCAAAATACCATTGTTAGATCATATGAATTGAAAAATATCTTTCTTGCTATAATTTTTAGACTCGTAGAATATTTCATTAATAAACTTCAAGAAAATTGCATCATGAGTTTCTAGCCTTTATATATTAATTAAGCGATTTATAAAATAGATTTTTATAAGATATCATAAATAACTAAAGATTGATTCTAGATTAGATATGTAAGTAAATCCACCAAATGATCATTTTGGTATAATTATCAATATTTTAAAAATCATATCAGAAGTTAATTTAGTGAGACAAAAGGTTTAAGGTTTAAAAGATTAATCGGTATAGTACCGTTATAAAATCAATTAAAGATTGAATAAAATTAAAGAATTTGAAAATAATTAAAGTTTAATTAAAAAGAGACTATTAAATAAAAATTAATCAGTTTATTTTAATTTATAAAAACTAATTAGATTATAAAAACTGGTTGATTAGTTCGTAAACTGATTAGTTTTTAATAACAAAAATTAAACTAAAAAATTAAAAATTGAATTGAAAAATTAGTCAATTTAAAATTTTTACTATTAAAAAAGTAAAACAGTTCGGTGTATAAAAAAATTAGTAATTACTCACGATATCTTATGGTAGGTTCATGTAAATTGACTTTAAAAACTCAATTTTAATCAAACAATAAAATTGAGTTGTAATATCTATTTAACTCACATAATTTTTATGAATTTATATTGTTTCTTAACAAAAATTGTTTAGTAATGATTATATGTATATATAGTTTACTTTAGTAATGACCACTTGAGCAATCCTTTCTATTTAATTTCTACTTCTTTTAATTTAAATATATTTAGGTATAATATTTTTAAAATGAAATAATGAACAAAATTCAACTTTCAGAAGAAACTTAATTCAACTCAAAATTGTCAATGAACCACCAAAGTGGACTAGTTGAAACATGCCTAATATTATTTGGACTTGCTAAGAAGAAAGTCATCCATTTACTATGATTCGATGAAAGAATTAAAAAAGATAAAGACACGAAGAACTAGCTCATCTCTTCTTTTCAATTACGACTTCCATTAAAATTTGCCTTTCTTCTTAATATTTTCTTAAACTTAATTGCTTATTCTTCACTCAACTTACAATTCTAACCAATGTTTTAAAAATTCAATAGGAAATTAAATCAGTAAAATAAGAGTTTAAAATTTAAAAAGTTCAACTAATATTAGCCTATCATAAAATCAGCTGAAAATTGAATAAAATTAAAGAATTTAAAATATAATTAAAAATTATTCTTATCTATTAAAAATTAAAATTTAATTAAAAAATATTGTTAAATAAAAATAAATTGGTTTACTATAATTTATAAAAACTTATTAATTTACAAAAATTGACCAATTAATTAATAAACGGATTGGTTTTAAAATAAAATTTTTTAAAATAATTTAAACTGAAAATTTGATAGATTCAAGATTTTTATAATTAAATCGGTTGAATTTTTTAACCATTGATTCTAATGCAATAAGCTTTAAATTTCTTTAATATCCCTTATATTTTATTTAAAGAAATGGTGTATGTCTATGTGTGTATAATGCAACATGCTTTAAATTTCTTTAATATCCCTTGTCTTTTATTTAAAGACATGGTGTATATTTACGTGTGTGTGTTTATATATATATATATAAAGACTTGTAGACTTTTCAACTATGGTTTTTAAATTTTTCGCCTTTATTCTTAATATTTCTAATGCAACCAGCTTTAAATTTCTTTAATGTCCCTTATATAATATAATATCTAATCCCAAAGGAAAGTGTCTAACAGATAGACTCCAATGCTATCTGTTAGACACTTTCTTTTGAGATCAGTATTATATTCTGATTATGCTGTTGTTATTATGTTTTATTAAATTTTATTAACATATTTATATTAACCTTATATAAATATATAAATATATAGAAAAAATTTAATAAAAAAAGATTAGAACATAGTGATTGAAACAGAAGATTTAATATACTTTCTTTTTTATCCATATAAATACATTGATAAAATTTAATTTCACATGTTACATGTACATGTGATTTCTTTTTGATCGGTAACAACTGGATAGTAAACAAGCGTACGTAGTTGGTGTCTTTTCTCTCCGGCCCTTTATTCCAAATTCAGTGTATCCTTCTTATCAGTATTGTCTTTCTCTATCACTTTTGACTAGCAACGTCATTACTTAATTGTCTTCAACCCAATTTGTCTTATAAAATTCACAATTAAGTCATTAATTAAGACAACTTTGAAACACAAAGTTGTTAATGTTCTTCACTCGAAGTTGTTGTCCTCAATGTCAACTTCCCTAGTTCTTGTTTCACTCGCCGCTGAGCTATTGTCCTGCTTTCGATGCCGGAATAATGTCTCGGGGATTATTATATATAAATTTGGGACAATAAATTAAAAAGCATTATTTGAAAACAATTATTTCAATATTCAGTTTAAATACATAAACACTCGTATTTAGAGGAACCACTTAATTTTTTTTCATTAATATAATTTTTGACTCTTATGTGAAAAACACACGAAAGCATCGTATATTCGTAATACGATCACTTGTTTGATATTAAATAATTATGATAAGAAGAAAATGTTACGGAATTCTTTAAATATTATTCTTTATGCTACTTTTGTAATAAAATCAACAATATTTTAAACCGAGTTATTTAAATTTCAAAAATTTAAACACTTAATTAAAAAATAAATAAAAAAGGTTTGAAATATAAGTTATTAATTTCCATGGCTAGATTATTAATTTGAGGTTTCATAAATTTCTTTTCCCCAACAAAAATTTGTTTCATCCCAATTCTATCACTATACTTGAAATGCTGAATAGAGAGGAATGAAGCACACATGGAGTAGACGTGGAGTGATAGTTGGAACCAGAGCTTGACCAACAAGGAATGGGTTATGGTTACTTGCTTCCTTTATACCTTCCTAGACCATAATCGTTGCAGAATTGATGGCTTAATTTCCGGTGAATCTCTCAAACTTCTGCTTAATCCTCCAAGAAAGTCAAAACCCATTAATCCATACTCATTCCAGTTCATTGAATAGCTGTAACTGCTTACTGAAACTCACACCATTTACATGTTAGCTAACTAATTAGGAACCAAGGTTTTATGGTTACCCTTTTAATGTGCATGAACTTGGTATTATTACAGTTCGAAGAAGAAGCAGAAGCAGAAGAAGGTGAAGAAGAAGAAGAAGTAGAAGAAGAAGAAGAAGAAGAAGAAGAAGAAGAAGAAGAAGAAGGTGAAGAAGAAGAAGAAGAAGAAGAAGAAGAAGAGGTTATTACAGTAATTAAGTCGACATAGTGTTCAAAGTGTTGTAAACTGGATTTGCATGTGGTTCTAGTAACTTTGGTTAAATGATCATGAACAACAAACTGAATTAGCTTCACTTACAGTTGGTTTCATAAGGAAAAAAAAAGAAAGAAACATTACACAGAAAAACCCCACTTCTTCTTCTTCCTCTTCTTGATCGTAGAGGGAATGACAAGAGTAGAGTAAGCTAACTGTCTCTTTCTCTCTGTGTCCTGATGTTCTTCGACGATCCGATCGTGGTTCTTTATCAAACTGAAGCAATATTTGGTGGTTCCTGCGAAGGTGAGAAAGCCAAGAAAATGAGAAGGGTCATGATAAAAACAGGAATAAGCAGCAACACAAGTGGCGGCGGCGACAACGGCGGCAATACGAGTGGCAACACCAGCAGCGACGCCGTTAAAAGAAGCAACATCAGGATTGAACTCAGGCTAAATATGCTCAACATCTTCATCCATAGACGCCTTCCTTTTGACCATGATCACGACGATTATCAACTAAGTTTGTATGGTTAAATCATCCATTGCCATGTTGTTGAAACATCTGGAGGAGATGAAAAGAGTGGAGGGGAAGAATTTTTGAAGGAGAGTGATTGATTATTAGTTGAAGAATGAATGAATCCCGGAAAAGGAATCTTCTTGTTATGTCCTTGTTCATGTAACCAAGAAATTTATAACTTTTATTCTGACTATTAGTTAATTATTTAACTTTTGATCTTGAATAAAAACAATTTTATTTTTGGTTTATTTTTATAACTATTTAACATATATATAATTATTAAAATTTATTAAATACGAATATTTATTATCTTGTTATTGATACTAGAAATATTGATTTAAAAATAATAAATATTAGTTTATGAATAAATTTTTACAAATATTTGGTCTTTACTCTTATTGGAAAAAGATAAATTGCCTTTGACTAGTGTGCAGAAACATTTACTTTGGAGCTTAGCTTTTCTAATTTTTCGGCTGTGTTCTCTTTTTTCTCATGACTTGAATGCAACTTTAGTAGCTTCTGCTGGTTTACTCAAGCTTAGGGGGTGCTTGATTATAGGGGTAAATAGGTATGGAATGAAAAATGAGTCGTTGGTTGTTGATTATGAATATAGGAGTAATGATTTGATATCCTACTTTGGAGGAATCCTTCATACCCCTCATAATTATAATGATAATATCCATTCTCATTCCTCACTATATTAATTCTCATTTCTATTACCATTCGCCCATATAAACCAAGCGCCCCCATAATATCATTTTTCAATATTCCACACCAACAATTCATCTATTCTCATCGGCTCAGGACTAAACTAAGCGAATGTTTAGATGAGTTTATATTAGTAGAGTTTTTATCGGTATAGTTTTTATTTTTAGAAGAGCTTATCTAAAAAAACTAGTTGACTATTTGATTGTCAATTAAAAACAATTTTAAAAAAAGAATTTCATACATGTTTGACAGCATAAAAAAAGTATTTTTATTAACTTTAACTATTTTTATTTTTGTAATAAAATTATTTATGCATCTAAATTTTATTTAAAGTATATTAAACGATATGCAACGCACAATATATTAATTATTTTATAATTTTAACTCATATGAAACATAAATAAAAATATATCTAACCAAATATTTTATATAATTATAACATAAGTAAAACTAATATCAAAAATGAATATTAAAACATATAAAAAAGTCAAATAATATTATATAAATTTTAAAATAAACAGAAGATAAAATTTTGAATATTGTGAAAATTATGTGTAAAACATAAAAGCAAAAGAGACTAAAAAATATGCTTATTAATTGATATGAAAAATCTTCCTGAAAAAAATATTTTTCAGAGAAGTTTCAAATTTGAACTTCTTAAAAAGCTGTATTTTGACTACCAAAAACGCTATATCTACTAAAAAAGAGCTTTTATGTTTTACAATTAAACAATCATTTTTAAAAAAAAAAACTTTTGGGGTGAAAAAATACTTTTTTACCCTCCAAAATTCAACCGAATAGGCAATAAGACGAAGCCTTTTATTTTGATACAAATAATTAAAATTTGACAATGCAAAAGACAGGAAAATTCATACATAATCTCAGGTTTTCTTATTTGAACATAGACAAGGGTAGTGCCACTTGCTGAAAATAAGAAAACAAGGGCGGTGAATACTTAACGTCGTCGAAATTGAAGAGGCACGGGAAGAGTTGCAATCAACAGCCTGCTGTCCCTCACAAATTTACACCCCATGAGCTCTCAAGGTAACTGGACTCATCCTCAGGTCCATGGCAATATCTGCCAAGTTACTCTGGAACTTGTCAGCGTATAGAGAGAGCACCAGGACGTAACTAATCAGAAGATTAATTATTTCCAACGCTAGCTTCCTTGCTTCTGGAACAAACATCTCCATAATTCTCATGCGTATGATGCTCGGAAATCTGTGCTTCTTCGCCGATGATGCACCATCGAGAGAATGGAGGTCTTTAAACTTTATAAGATTGAGTAATGTAAGAGAAAATGCTCGATAGTGTCTTCTTCTCTACTTCATCCTGCAAACAAGGGCACATTGACCAATTTCATCATTTTGTATCGACCAAAATCAACCATGTCATTTTGAAGCATCTTTTGGAAGACTGGCATGCCAAAGAACCACCAAATGTTTCAAATTATCTGATTTTCATATTCCAAAATCTTTATATCTCATACCTTAAAGCAAATGCCTCTCTCAATGCAAGATCTTAAAAAAAAAAAAACTTCAGACCAGTGAACATTACCTCAATTTTCTGCAATTTGTGGACTCTATTGCAAACAAAAGTTGGAAAAGCATTTGTTTCTATTGTTGCTCCGCTGTTCAAAATCTCATATATATCTTGAAGAAATCCCATTCTCCACTGAGAATAATCTTGTGCAAGGGATATGCTTCTTGGGGTGTACTTATTAAGAGACCATTCCATTACAATAGCTTAAGCTTTTTTGTGAGGTCAACTTAATTAGTTTTATATATTCACTAACATACTCCTTCAAGTGAAAGCTCTTTGGGCTTGAAACTTGCACAGGCTCATGTTGGACCAATGATGGTTGACAAATTAAATCCCACTTGTGTTTTGATAATAATAAAATGTATAGAATTAGTTAAGAAATTATTTCAGGTGTTGTGGATTGAAATAAATCAAGACAGGTTATAAATCATGGTAAAATTAATAAGGAAATAATCTTCAAACATGCTAGAGACATTAAAAATAAAGATTATGGGAAGATTTGATGAAATATGTCCGTTAGAGTCAGCAACAAGTCGACCAATATATCATAAGTCGACTAAGAAATCAAGGATCGTCAGATGGTGATTAAAACAAGTCGACTAATACGGAACAAGTCGACTACAAATCATTGGATAGTAACACAAGTTGACTGGTCGACTATCATGTCACCAGTCGACTTATCGAGGAGCAAAGTTAAAGCCTTCAGTGAAATATGTTAACACTAGTCGACTATAACAGCTCGACTAGTCGACTATCAGGTTCCAGTCGACTAGCACTAGTCGACCAGTTGACTATTAGGTGAAACTAAGCAAAATTCATCCAGATCAATCAGAAATGGAAAGGAGGAAATCAAGGAACGACTAGGAGATATCAAGCAACAACTA
>JANZLD010000235.1:5600253-5613797 GCA_026413575.1 Erythroxylum carthagenense | reverse complement strand
GAATAGATCATCGTAGGTTTTAAATGTCAAGAAAAAAGAAAAGGATATGAATAATTCTTACAAAAATAAATTTTAATATATATATATTTTAACCTTTCTCTCTTTGACTCATTATATAATGGTAGTATTTAGCAAACAGTAAATTACATTAACTGATAGCTGATTTTATCAGCGATTAGTAAATAGTAGATTACATTAGCTATTAGCTGATATCAACTGATTTAACCAGCAGATAATATTAGTTGTTTATTAAAGATGTTTGATAAAATTAATTATTTATCAAATTCATCAGCGGGTAACATCAGCTTCAATCCCTTATCAAATTCATGTTCAAACCTAATTCAAAAATTATTCATTAGACAACTCACAAATCATTATTTTTCACGCATCAAAATTAAAACAGACACTATCATTCACCATCAATCATGTATCCTAATTCCGTTGCCATTTCAATATCACTATATTAACACCTTTTTTAAACATAAATTCACCTTCATTGTACCTCAAATCCTAATCTAATTCATCCATAAGCAATTTATAACCTATTGTTCATAAATCAAGAACACAACAGAAAAGTATCCAAGTTCATACAGAAATTTCCAGCACAATTCATCATCAATATCATGTACAATTTATCTCAATGTCATCATCATAAATTCTCTATTATAACATGCCATAAATATCAATCTTTTACTTACTTGTCTAGCTCAAAGATCAAGCTAATTCAGCTCTTGATGCATGCAAAAATCATCACGAATTCAAGGTGAGAATTGATTGGATTTTAGCTAAGATCAAAGGCTATAACAAGAACAACTATATTTTGATTCTTTGCCTAACTTTGTAAGGATAAAAGCATAGATTTTGGTGTAACAATTTAGAAGACTTAAACCAAAAATGCAGAGCTAAGAGATGTATGTAAGTTTCAGTGGAGTGAAGCAAAAAAGAAAGGAACACAGCAAACACTTTCTAGCACTTGCTTAATTCCACTAGGTGCAAGGTGTCATTAATTTGGATTAACATGTGTCCTTAAGCATGCTAGCCACTTATCATCTTCCTAAGCCACCAAATGTCACCTAGTTATTAGTCTATTTGTCGCTCCATGATCAATGCCATTTGTCAATTAATTAGTTATGACAAATGTCACACATTCATCTACGCCAAATGTCACTTATTCATAGGCTTAATCATCATAATTTTCATGTGTCCATTTGTCTTACCACTTTGCATTTTTTAAACCAAGTGTAAATTTTAATTTATCAATTTTCCAATTGTACCAAATTAATTCCAAATTTACTACTTGTAATCAATCAAACCAAAATGCGAGCATAAACAATACACAATTTACATCATGATCATTTTAATCTTTTTATACCCCGAAATAAGTCAATTGAGTGCATATACATTCTTTGCAATGTGTACTAAATCATAATTCATGTGTGTATGCTATTAATATGCTGTGAATAAAATACAATTCATGAATTTTTAATAATATAGCTTCTATGCAATAGTTTAGGGTTTTAATCCCTCAATTTGAAAAACCGAATATTACAACATATCTAGCATGTAATCCAGCCATGAAATAAGAAACCGATAACCAACAATAATTTCATTAACGGCCTGGCTATCAATACTCATCCTCCAACTCTCATAAGCCTTTGGAGTTAGCAAGGTTGGAACTGCACATGGATTCATGCTCTCCCTGATATTTCCCTTGTGCAGCAACTCCTCAATCTTCTTCTACAGTACCTCACTCCCTTGGGGACTCATCCTGTAATGCGACAGATTCGGTAGACTTGCCCCAATGATGAAATCAATGTGATACTGGATGTCTCGCATGGGCAGAAGCCCCTTTGGTAGGTCTTTTAGGACTACATCATTGAACTCCTCCAATAAGGGTTGGACAGTCTCAGGCAATTCTGGTTTTACCTCTTCAGAATCTAAGATCGATTTCACCACCACCGCGTAAAACTCCCCCGCTTCCTAACTTGCTATTGACATCTCCTGATTTGTTTCGACTATAGTCAATGTTTGCCCCTCCACTTTAGAAGCTTTGAGACGGCTCACTTTTCTAAATGATTTTAGCAAGAACCTCTTCCCATCTTTCTCCAACCGGCAAATATTTTCTTGCCTGTTATGAACAACTACTGCATCAAACTGTCAAGGTCTACCTAACAACAAGTGACAAGCATCCATATCCACTATGTCACAATAAATCTCATTAGTATACGAACCAATGGGAAAAAGGAACCTTACACCATTCGGTCACCCAAATTTTGTCTGAAGCCTTGATCCACCCAATGGTATATGGGTTAGGATGCCGCTCTGTTTGCAAACCCAACCACTGCACTACATCTCGATTGATGATATTCTCGCAACTACCACTATCAATGATCACATCAAATAATAGGGTTAAGATAGTACACCGAGTGCAGAACAACTAGTGTCGCTGCGATGACTCCTCTTGTTTCGAGCTCAACATCACCTTCTGGATGACGAAATTTGCTGCCTCATAATCTTCATCCTCATAATCGTCCTCATCACCATCCGGACCGCAGCTAATCTCCCCATCATCATCTTCCTTCTCAGCCAGATTTATGCCCCTGTGTCAACATTCATGAGAGAGATGATCGATTTCTTCGCACTTATAACACTTTTTCCCTCGAGGTTTGGCGTAGTGTTAGGGTCCGTTGCTGCCCTTGGTGCCTTCCTTATCTTGGTCTTTCCTGCAGCCTTATCTTCTCTCCAATTTTGGAATTTACACTTGGCTGACTTCTTCACTACAGGCCTCTCTATCCTTTCTACCCTCATGGCCAAATTTAATGTTTTCATCATGTCAAGGATCACCTACACGCCAATGGCCTTGCAAATTATTAGCTTAAGATTGTCTAGGAATCGTGCCTCTTGCTGATCCTCTGACTCTCGCAGGTTGTTACGCTCTAGCAGCCTTATAAACTCTATTGTGTACTTTGGAACAAATCGTGTTCCTTGCCGTAACCTCTGGCATTTCTAGAATGGGACCTGTTTATAGTCAAGTGGAAGGAAATCCCGACAAATCAATGCTCTCATCCTTGGCCACATTTGGATCTAAGCAAGCTCTTCTCTCTGCCTCCTATGCTGCAATCTCTCCCACCAGACAGACACTCCTTCTTTCAGTCGACATGCCACTAATCCAACATGTTCTTGTTAGGGATATCCATGTATTCGAAGAAATGATCCACATCATTCAACCAATCAATGACACCTTTAACTCCCAGGTACCTGTTAAAGGGCAGAATATCCCCTTAATCTGATAATCTGAGTTCTGACCACGCTTATCCATATCATCAAAGTAGTCCAGAAACTCCTCCTCTTCGTCATTCGCTTCTCTTCCAACGTAGGCTTGCCACCTGTATTGGTTTCTAGGAATACGTCTCTCGGTAAGCTGGTTAGGGGATGAATCCTCCCAATATCTTGCCCCACTATCGTTTCGATCCCTATTGGCATCTATACCTAGGTTATGAATTTGAGTAATGATCTCCTCGAAGTGCTCCTCTATAAGCCGCATACGAAGATCCAGTTGCTCCCCAAGCTGTTGCTTAATTCGTCTCTCATTCCAAGGCTTATAACGCCACTCCGCTATCGGGTGAAGTTTCAGTCCCATTATCACCGTCCTTGAGACCGCCACCTGCTAGTTTTGTAAGGTCAACCATAGATTAAACGATTCAATCCTACTCTGATACCACCTGACACAGCGAGTTAGCATAAGATAAACTAAGGTAAAACACGTCTAGCCTTAGGAAGATAATTTGGACTCATCCAAAAGAGAAAACTCTGAATTGTATTCGTATTGAATACATAATACAATGAATAGAGGCATATAAATAGCCTTAGAAAACCCTAATCTAAAAAGAGAAAGAAATCCTAGAATAATTAGGAAAGGAAAAATATAGTAATTTTCAGTTGATTGTGGCCCCAAACAGAAAACCATAGCAAAAGTTATGGCCTTTGAAAGTTGGGATTTCTTTTACACACGAATTTCTTCTTCCAACCTTCCTAGTCCATAAACTCCTTGATTATACACTCCACGTCAGGTTTTCATCATCTGAAGCTTCGGAGGCCAAAAGGATTGACTTGAATATTGCATCTCATTTCATTGGTGATGCACTCTTTTTGGTTCATCATTCCATTCAGCACTCAATTAAGGGTGATCAGAATGATAACTAACTTCTTAAAAAAGAAGGAATTACTTGCTAATCAACTTGAGGAACTCCTTGTTTAATCAAAGAGAGAGAAGGAGAAAGCAGTGAACAATGCCAAAATCCAAGCAGTTGATGAAATGATCTACACAATGAATAGTTGACAAGGACATTTTTTTTCCTATTTCAAGAGTGCTTGCAGAACATTCAGAGAAGACAAACATGTGTCCTTGTCTTCTTAGAAAGCTAAGTAACAACAAAAACTAGTTAATGCAATTCATTCCCCATGCACCACCTTAAATTCTTCTTCCTCTTCTAACATTAATCCTAAACAAATACTTAAGTAACTTAATGGAAACCTCAAGAACTTCATCAGAATTTGAAACCATTTTGATCAACAAAAAGGACCGAGTTAATATGTTAAACATATGCATGTGTTATTCATAAGTGAAAACTTTGGTGATAAGTTGAGTATATGCATGCACATACCTGGTTGGAGAAGTTGCGGCGAAATCCTTCCACCGTCGTTCATGATCTAGCCATTTCACAAACCATCCTTGGAAGACTCCAACGTATGGCCCTCTACCAAGTGTAAGGTCCGTCACCACAAAATCTTCAAAATTATTCTACTTCTTGTATTTAAATTTATTTGTGCATCCGCTTTAATAACACTATTGTTCTGTACCATTAAGAAAAATATATAATTTATCAGAAATTAAAAATTCCAATTTCGCATAATACGCAATCAAAATATCTTTTATAAGAATACACTCAGAAATGACAAAAAATGGATTAAGCTACTAATATGCTCCATTCAATTCGAAACCAATAAATGGGATCTAAATTGATCAAATTTTGAGTTGGGTTCAATTTTTTTTTAATTTTCAAGCATTAGATCGGGTTCAGATTGCCTGATCCGGTATAAAACTCAAATTTTAAAATTTTCATATAAAATGACATTATATTAATTTTCAAAAATAAAAAATAATAATCAGATTTGATGAGCTCAACCCTAAAAACTCGAACTTATTCGAGCTTTAGCAAAGTCTGGGCCTGAATATAGATTTTCAGGTCACTATTCGTTGTTAGTTTCGTGGCTCTCGTTAAAGATCGTGACACCAAAACCTTAGCTTTAGTATCCAATTAGTCTAGAATTGGGAAGCCGACTTATGCTCAACTTACTAGATGAGAACATATAAGCTTTCGGCCAGGTTTTGCATGATGTCGGCTGTAACTCAAAACTCTTGTAGTTGAGGATTTGGTCAGCCCACTAACATTGGACATTGGGCCATACTGCCATATCAATGTACCCAAAACCAGACTAGAACTTGGATCACAACAGAGCTTGTTAAAGAAGAGAAAATGAAATCACTAGCACAAAGAGATGGTAGTCTCTTTGTTAGTATTCATTTTCGTCTTAATATGAAACTGGAGATTGGCAATAACCATATACTTTGTTGATTAAAAAGAAGAACTAAGGCATTGACTTTTTTTTCTTGGCTATTAAGACGTGTATTAGGTGTGAATTAAACATGTTAATTTTGCTATTTTCATAGTTTTTTTTCGATCAACAAAATTAAAATATTGTAATTAAAATATCTCGAGTTACATTTTGAAGGGTTATATTTGACTAATACGGTCCGATCCATTATCAAAAACATTAGTACTTATAATTTGTAGCATATCAACTACGAACCTCAAATTCCAATTCTTTTCCCCACAAAAGATATGACTTTTGTTCCAAAACTAAAAGCTATATTAATTTAAGTTTTAAATTTAAGATGTATCTATATCATCATCACACCCAATCTAAAGTCTTGCAATAAAACAGAATTTAAGAAAGTCTAATAATAAGCAACCTTATTATCAAACCTTAATATAACTATAAATTATTTAACACTTAATATATTGTTAATTAGCATACCTTCTTCCAACCAATATCAAAGTAAGAAAGTTTTTTTGGGAAAAGAAGGTGCCCTTAAGAGATGCCATAGGGACACTTTTAATGTGACCCGTTAGGGTATCTTAGAGACATAGTGTATATATATATTAATGTGAATATTACGTTTTATAGACTTTAATATGCTACCATTTAATGTATTGCTGAACCAAGTAGACACTCAAATGCTGCATGGTATAGGATTTAGACTTGTAAAACAAAAATAAATAACTTTATGAAATATAAGCTTTCGGGCAATGTTTTAAAAATCAACCTGATAGTTAAATCGGTAAGATAAGAGGTATAAGATTTAACCGATATTAAAACGTTATAAAATTAGCTAAATATTAAAAAAATTAAATATAATTAAAAGAAATAATTTGAAAGAGATTATTAAATAAAATTTTATTTATTTATTTTAATTTATAAAAACTTATTAATTTATAAAAATTAATCGGGTAATTAATAAACTAATCAATTTTTAACAATAAAAATTATTAAAATAAATTGAATTGAAAAATTAAAAATTGAACTAAAAAATTAAAATTTTTTAAATTTTTACCGTTAAACTAATCAAACCGGTAAACATTGGTTTTTGTTAAATTAAATTTCCTTCTTGATTTTTTATGAAGTACTTTTAACAATTTTCAATGGGAATGGAAATTGGAACCATCTAATTAATTATTATTACCAAAAGTTAAAATCTTATTGTTGTGCATTAATTGAATAGAAGGAACGAGCACGAGACCCCACAGGGCTTTTCGATGTTATTTAGGAAAAAGAACGGTTGACCCGCAAAACCCGGCAAAATATCATGGCTTGTTAAAAGCTACCGGTCTAATAATTAAAAGAATCTTTTATTTTTTATGTCAAAAACTCCTTTCTTTCTTGTGATTTGAAAATTTATTAAAACTGAAAGAAATTGAATTCTTTAAAAATCACTTCATAAATTAAATTAAATTAACTAACCAAGATCATATTGAAATACTGAAATTATATCCCTTTTCGCATAAAAGAGATCACAACATTTTGCATTATAAATCTTAAAGTTCAACTGATTAGAATACTCGACTAGTTTAATTTTAAAAATTATGAATTATTTAATTTTTTAGTTTGATTTTTAATTTTTAAGTTTAATTTATTTTAAAAACTTATGTTGTTAAAAACTAATTAGTTTATTAATTAATTGGTCAATTTTTATAAATTAATATTTTTATAAATTTAAAAAAAATCAAGTAATTTTCAATTAAGATCTTTTTATTAAACTTCAAATTCTCCTATTAAAAAGAATAATCCCTTTTAATCATATTTCAAATTCTTTAATTTTATTTAATCTTTACTTAATTTTATGATGATTTAATATTAATTAAATTTTTTAAACCTTAAATCTCTAATCTTACCGATTTAAAACATTATAAAATACAATTAAGCCTTTTAATAGATAGATTTGCATAATCTCACAAAGAATCTTTAAACTATACAAATTTCTCTGAAAGTCCTCTTTTTAAGAACGTGTAATCACTAATTCTCCTTAGTCGGTATATTTATAAAATATTTATTAATTTACTAGTGATATAATTTGAAAAAATTACTCAAAAGTTAAAGTTAATATATTACAAAGTTTTTCGTTATGTGAAAAAACTAGAGGATTATAATATATATTTTAATTTCAATCTGTAATTCTATTACTTTGATTTGAAACTGTGATCTTGTGATCGTTTCATCTTGTTCGATGTACTTGTAGGAAGCTACCTAATATATAATCTTTATTTCATCCAAGTTAAAATATTTATAAATCTCTAGAAGATATGACTTTTTATCCTGAAAAATATAAAATAACTCAAAACGAAGTGTCGCATAATGCGTCTAGCACTTACGAATGTTTTATTCGGTAAAGGTCAACCACCATATCTCTTTTTTGTGCAAAGAAAATCTAACAAAATCCAAATTTATCATTTTTTTGAGGGTTGACCTAATTTTTATTTTTTGGTTAAGTACTCATATTATTAATAATTCATATGGCTGTGAATGTGAAGTGCAACCCTCTTTCTGACGTTGATGGTTAGAGGAGCAACCTAACAAATCTTAGACCTTACTAAATTCAAAGGATTAAAAAAAAGAAAATTAGATTAGAAGTTGTTTTTTATTCTGAAAATTAGATAAAATATATGAAGTTCATACAAAAAGTATGAAATCAAAAATAAAAAAATTCTTATAGGATAAAATAATAATTCATTTTCATTAATTAATAAGTTTTTATAGACTAAAATAAATCTACTAATTTTTATTTAACAATTTTTTCAGTTAAACTTTAAATTCTTCTATGAATAAGAACATATTTTAAAATCGTTAATTTTATTCAATTTTTAGACGATTTTATGACAGCCTAACACATTCTAAATCTTAAATTTTTTGTCTTACCAGATTTATTTTTGATATAATTTTTAGGGATTAACATGATATACTATTAAAGTTAGGGATTAACTACACTTATTTTTTTGTGATTTCAATTGTTTCATTTAGATTATTATATTTTAAAAGTTGTCAATTTTCTCTTTATAATATTATTAATTATCATACAAGTTCTTTTTGTATATTATGTTATCTTTCTAAATCTTCATATTTTTAAAATGAGATTGTATTGTTAAAACTTAAGAATTCTAATAATGTGTTATTTTGAAGAAAAAAATAGATTATTAATATAATATGACGAAAAGAGTTATAACAAATAAAAAATGTCAAATAAGAAAATGATTAAAAAAATTCAACTGATTCAATCAATTTGATAATAAAAATCTCGGATCGGTCAATTTTTGATTTATTTTTTAATTTTTCAGTTTGATTTACTTTAATAACTCTTTTTGTTAAAAACTGATTAATGTATTAATTAATTGCTCAGTTTTTACAAATTAATAAATCCTTATAAACTAAAATAAATCAATTATTTTTCATTTAATAATATCTTTTTAATTGAACTTCAAATTTTTTATGGTTAAAGACAAACCCTTTTAATAATATTTCATATTTTTTAACTTCATTTAATCGTTAACTAATTTTATGACACTCTAATTTTAGTAAAATCTTAAACCTTCTATCTTATTTGTTTAATTTGCAGTTTGGTCTTTTAAACATTGATCAAAAGAGTTTCCAATATATTTAGTCCTAAAGTTTAAATAATGGGGTAATAATAACCATAAGTAACCAAAAAAAAAAAAAAAACAAAGGAGTAAACTTAATCTCTCTTATGGAACTCTTAATCATCATATTTGGCCATATACGGTGGTGGGTTTCTTTTAAACTAATCATCTTGCACATGACAAATATCATATTTTGTTTTTGCATGAGTTTCCAACTTTGGTGAATCGGATTGTGGCTTTTATATTGCCTACAATATACACCCCAAGACCTAATCTTTTGTATGTCCATTAGACTATGGCACTTAAAATAATCTCTCTATATTTATATATTCTCCACAGAAGATCTCTTAAGTACAACCGTATCTCTTAAATATATACCTTTTCCTTGGAGGGTTCAATGTATCAAGTCATTATCTCATAATTTAGTTGGCTAGTCATTATTAGTTGCACCTGCTTATTGTAAATTATTAGGTGTAACCTTTTTCTCTATTCTTTTTCTTTTCGTTAAGAAACTTAACTGGTTTGATTGGTTCAATTATAAAAATTTTAAATCATGTAGTTTTTTGGTTCATTTTTAACTTTTCTATTTTATTTATTTTAATAATTTTTATTGATAAAAAAGATCAATTTATTAATTAATTAGTCAATTTTGATTAATTAATAAGTTCTTATAAACTAAAATTAATTAATTAATTTTATTTATATATTTTAATTAAATTTTAAATTCTTTAATAAGTAAGTATAATTTCTTTCCATCATATTTTAAATTATTTAATTTTATTTACTCTTTAGTCAATCTTATGATTATTTGATACATATTAAATTTTTTAAACATCAAACCTCTTATAATATTTGCTTGACTTGCGATTCAAGTTGGTGTAACCCTAGTCTGTGACTACTCAAATGATGCATCGACATCAACAAACTATGGTCCACCAAATCTAGTCACATGTTAAGACATTTTGGGCATGTTAAGATTGTCATCTAGTTGACATTGACCAAACGGTATTCCATTGTTTCCATGTCGAGTATTAGAATCTTATAATAGGCAATTACATATATCCTCATGTACATAAAATTTATAATTCTTAAAGTTATCAAAATTTTATGATTTTTTATTTTTACAAAAATATTTTCTTAAACTTTTATTAGAAGTCGTTAACAAATTGGATAATTATAATTTGGTGACTCAACTCAACTTTTTAAGCCTAATTTGAATCATGTCGATTGTGTTTAATTTGTTCAACTAGTCATGTTTAAAAGCTGAGTTGATTGGTAATGTCAATATTTGATTAATCTACATATGTATTGTTTTATGTAACATGTGTTTTTGTCATTTTTTGTTAATAAATTATAAGAGAAGAAATTTTTTGAAAAATTTAAAATAACAATTTTTTATAATATCAAAGATTAAGAGATTTTTATAAAATTAGTTAAATTACATGAAAGTAAGGAAGATAATAGGTCGGTCTTGTTAATTTTTTAAAATAATAATTTTAAAATTAAATATGTAAAATAATATTTTTTATAATTAAGTCTATGACTGAATTATTTAAGCCCAGACTTACCTGAAATCTAATTCTTCTAAGTAAAAAATTAAGTTTCGAACTAGTACGAGCCTGATTTGACTTACAAATTGACTCATTAAATATACTTAAATTTAGAACTATAAGTTAACCCATTGATATCCCTACTTGAAAGTCAGCATCTTTTATCTCGGATGATAATGAATTAGCTCGTTTATGTCAAGTATAAGCTGTGATAGATAGGCCTAGATATGCTCGAGACCTAATTCTTCTAAGCAAAGAATTAAGTTTCGAATTGATATAAGCCTAATTTGACTTATAAATTGACTCATTAAATATACTTAAAATTGGACCTATAAGTTAACCCATTGTTATCCCTGCTTGAAAGTCCGCATCCTTTATCTTAGATGATAATGAATGAGCTCATTTATCTCATGTATAAGCTGTGATAGATAGGCAAAATCGACTTTTAAGTCATTTTTTCTCAGAAAAAATTGAAGTGTAAAAGAGGGACCAACGGGAAACAGAAAGCCAAACAGAAAAAAGCAAGAGAGTGAAATGTTGGGGGGACCGTAGTTTTTAAAGCAAATAGCTAATCAGTATTTCTCTATCTGTTCCCCTTCAAATGCTATACAATGTGACAACAAACCATGTGCTCAGTCGGAGGTTTAACTTTGTCCAAAATTATATTTTGGAGTTCAATCATTTATAATAAAATATAATTTAAACCTTGAAATATTTAAATTAAACTTAAAAAATTTTAAAACATTTAGAACAAACTTTAAATGGACTAAAAATTTGACAAAAAAATTTGTCGAAATTAACTTTTTATTAGTTAAATACTATGTCAATGCTGACATAACATTATTTTTATATTTTTAAATGAAAAGTGGATCTTACAATCAATCAAATAGCAATATTTTCGACAATAAATCTGACTTATCTAGAGTTATATTTTTATTTAAAAATAAAAAATATTATCGTATTAGCATTTACATGACGTTTAACTAACAGAGAGTTAATTCTGTTAAAATTTTCATCTATTTAAAGCTTATTTTGAATGTTTTAAAAATATCGAGATTTAGTTTGAACACTTCAAAACGTTAGGATTCGGTCTATAATATGTTGTAGACATTATGTTTTAGCGTACAAACTTTTATATGCAATCTTTGAAATTTGTCACAATCCATTTTATTCAACGATCTTATCTAACTAGTTGAATTACTTTAAGTTCTTCTAACTCATCATACAGAAATTGAAGATTTGCTTTTGTCTTCTTTGTCAACTCTTATTTTGTCTTTGATTCCATGGGAAAATGAAGTTCATGCATAGCTAATGGAAAAATAAAAATAAAAATCAACTTCAACCAAATGGACTGCCCTTCTTTTTCTTTCTTTTTAAAATTAAAAATCTAAATTATTGAAGAAACAAATTGATTCATGCAAGTTATTAATTCAACCACGGGAATAGCAATTTGTTGACTTTAATAATATATCATTTTTATTTAAAATTTAAAAGTTCATAACAATTTCAAGTTTAATAATAAAAAGTGATTTTAATCTCTCTATTAATAATAACTTTTATCGATATATTCCTAGAGAAAAAAATTAATTCATGCAAATTACAACTCAATCACATGAATTACAATTAATTGAATTCAGTAATTTATTATTTCTTTACTTAAAATTAAAAAGACTCCATGATAATTCTAAATTTAGTGATAAAA
Source organism: Erythroxylum carthagenense (assembly GCA_026413575.1). Classification (NCBI taxonomy): domain Eukaryota; kingdom Viridiplantae; phylum Streptophyta; class Magnoliopsida; order Malpighiales; family Erythroxylaceae; genus Erythroxylum; species Erythroxylum carthagenense. The sequence continues at coordinate 5,601,294 of JANZLD010000235.1, read as the reverse complement.
ATGGGCTTTATTTATTTTTTATAATAATAATTTTTATTAACATATTCTAAAACTAAAACTCAACTTCATGAATTACAATTTGTTTATTGTAATATTCTATTATTAATTTTTTTACTGAAAATTGAAAAATCTTCATGACAACTTCAAACTTAAATATATTTTAATTTTCTCTATTAATATATATATATATATATATACACACACAAACTAATTATCGGTAGATAATGCCAACAAAATTACAGCTTTCTTGCTACAGTTGGAGGTGTCCTATTCACTATTCTATAGTTTGGAGTTTCACAAGAGGACCACTAAGAAGAAAGGTGAGTGTTTGGGACAAAGGAAATTTTATTTGTGTGACATTATTTAAATACCATACTTTTTTAAATTTATTCATAATTTTAAAATGGTGTCATATTAAAATTTAATAATTTAAATTTACACAATTTTAAATAAAAATAAATAATAAACTGAAAAAATATAATCAATAGAGTTGTATAATGGTTTATGAGTATTATAGAGATAAATGATTATTGAAATGAAATTAAAAAAAAATTAAAGCACTGGAAATTGCATAAAAAGTGAAGAGAAAAAGAAAGAGAATGGCTCCACCAAGGCAGAGCGTTTTATAATATAGTAGGTTGTCTAGATTATATGTGACAGGCTGTACACTGTGTCAAAGTCTGTCTGGGAATCATTTATGTTTAAATAATTTATAAATGAACAAAAAAAAAGAAAAAATATATGTCATTTCTTGAAAGAAATTGAGTTTATGACAAATTGAAGCATTGAAAAAATGTTAAGTAATTATAGAACTTTGTGGAACAGGTGTATGTTGCTACCCGTTATTTTAAAAATCAGGCAAGAAATTAGACTAATAAGATAAAAGATTTAAATCTTAAAAAGTTCTATAGGTATTAGGTCATCATAAAACTAATTAAAGATTAAATAAAATTAAAAAATTTGAAATATGAATGAAAGAGTTTGTTTATAGATATCGAAAAATTTGAAGTTAAATTGATAAAAAATATTGTTAAATAAAAA
>JANZLD010000235.1:5577666-5597384 GCA_026413575.1 Erythroxylum carthagenense | reverse complement strand
TAATAAAAACTAAAATTTAATTATATAAAAATAAAAATATTATTTTATAATTTTAAAAATTATCTAATACCGATATCATATTAATATCAATAATCAAAATCTTACCAAATTTACTAGGAGATAAATATTTTTTAAAAATCTTATATTGTAATAAATGAGAATGTATCATCATCACCATGGGGGCATGGGTATGGGCATGGGAAACAAATCTTAAAAGGGAATCAAAGTGAGAAAAAAGACGGGGCTCATCTTTCTTACTTTCTTTCTTTGGACACCATCACCACCACTCCACTCCCCCACCTGCTCAAGATATGGTAAGCGCCACATGATTTCATGTTGGGAAGAAAAAGGGCACCTCAGCTGACATCACCTGTATCTCTATGAAGGATTTGCTTGGGTCCCCCACAAATGTTTTTTCCTCCTCTCTTTTCCGTTGCTTTCATCCAGAACCCACCCATCTCTCAAAGATATATCCATGGGCATTGTTGTGTTGTATATATAAAGAAATCCCACCTCCCATTTTCCCTTAAATATTATAAAGATTTGATCTTTTCTGCATTTTTGTTTTTTCTTCTTACTTGGGTTTTTGCTATTTCTCTCATTATTTGCATTGCTTACTCTGTAATTCATTTCTGAAATCAACATTTACAAGATTTGGGAGGAGATCTGGTCGGATCTTGCTTTGTGGGGCTGTGAATTTTGTTGGGTTTCATTTCATCAATACAAAAAAGGCCTCCTCTTCTTCTGTCCTCTCCTTCTCTCATTAAACCAACTCACACCACCTAAAGACAGCAACTTTCATAACCAAAAAAAAAAGAAAGAAAGAAAGAAGCAGAGCACCATTAATCAATCGGTCTACCTTCTTCTTCTTCTTTTGATTCTTCTTGTTTACTGGTCTTGAATCTTTAATCTGCTGCAATGGCTATAGCAGCAGAGTCAGAGTTTCATGTTTTGGCTGTTGATGACAGCCTCATAGATAGGAAGCTGATTGAAAAACTCCTAAAAAAAAACTCGTCTTATCAAGGTATTGCTGAACTTTCATGGCTTTAGTTGCCAATTATTCTAGTTGGTATTTATTGGATTCTGATTAGAAATGCATTTCTGTGACGTTATAGCAGTTACTACAGTTGATTCTGGAAGCAAAGCTTTGGAATTTCTGGGTTTGCATGAAGATGAACAGAACAATGCAAATTCAACTTCTGTTTCTCCAAACAACCATCAGGCAAGTTTCCCTTTTTTAAAACCTTTTTTCCCTTACCCTTTCTCTGTAATGTCAGAGATTCTTCATATTCCTTAGTGATTGTCCCTAAACTTTCTTGTCTGGTTTTCTGATTGTATCTTTTATTTTCTTTTCCTTTTGTTGTTATTTTACAGGAAGTGGAAGTGAATCTTATCATTACTGATTACTGTATGCCTGGCATGACTGGCTATGATTTACTGAAGAAAGTAAAGGTATTATTACCTTTTGGCATTTGGTTTCTATTCTCTTCTTCTTAAAACTTTCGTATTAAGATCCATTCTATTCATGGCAAGATAGGTTCCTTTGAATCTCTTTCCCTGATATAGAAACCTGAAGTTATATTATTTTCACTAGTTGCCAAAATTTTCCTTCATTCCCCAATTGCTAAGGAAATGTAAATGATTCTATTAAGAATATTTACCACCTATCCTGTACCTAAGCAGATCAGATCAGGCTCAGATACTCCCGAGATTTATCCTTGTGTACATATACATGTCATTTATATACGGAAACATCAAGTGGATACAGCTACTTATTTTGCTTTTCTCTATGGTTTTTTCAGGAATCATCATCCCTGAGAAACATACCAGTAGTTATTATGTCATCTGAGAATGTCCCTTCGAGAATCACCAGGTAAAATTATCATATTAAGCATAATTTGGAAATTACTTTTTTCAATTTCTTGATCCTGTTCTGTACTATTCAGAGGGTGTAAAATTATGCTTTTGGGACCATGAAAATTTGACTGTTAAGGCAAATGTGATTTTGATGACAGATGCTTAGAGGAAGGAGCAGAAGAATTCTTCTTGAAGCCAGTACAATTGTCAGATTTGAATAGGCTTATACCTTATATGATGAAAACCAAAGTCAAGAGCCAAGAACAAGAGCACCAAGAACAGCCGCCACCACCTCCTCCTTCTCCTCCTCCTCCACCTCCACCACCACAAAAACAACAGCTGCCACAACCACAACAACAACCAGCTTCCAATAATAAGAGGAAAGTTGTGGAAGAAGCACTTTCACCAGATAGAACCAGGCCAAGGTACAATGGCATCACTACCATGAGCTAATTGATCAAGGATCTTGAAATTGTCTTTTTCCCCTGCCCTGAAGTTTTTCTCTTACAATGTAATGTAGATGAATCGGGCTGGATAGTGTGTAGAAAAATAGAATGTTCCCTTCCAATTTTGTTTTGTAAATTAGTCAATCCAAAAAAAGAAAAACAGAGAGAAAGGCAATGTTGTATCTATAGGATATATGATTATGTCTTCTCCATTTAAAAGAGCACTACAGAAAAAGGCTAACTTTACAGATTCTTGTTATGTTGACAGTGTGTATAAATGACTGTTTATGATCAGAAATTCAATTTTCATTTCTTTTTACTACTTTTGCTTTGGTGATTCATCCCCTCTTTACAATTTTTAGATCATATAGGATTGTTACTAGGCCGGGTTAGATCAGGCCAGGGGCCCAACTAAGAAATTGTTGATACAGTACAATATTAGTGCTCATTAATACCTAATACAGTCAAATAATTATTTATCAAATTAAAATTATGTTTCTTATTATAATTCAAATTTTAAAAAATCAAGTTTTCACTTAATATTTAAATTTATCAAAACTAACATAAGATATTTATTTTTTAAATATAATAATTATTAACTGAAAATAAGAATATTTTCTTTTCAATTTACCCTTCTAACCTTTTTTAATTTGCTATTAGTGTAATTCATTTTTTACGTTGATACCAACCCAAGTTTTATAATGTACATTACATAATAACATTAATAACATTTTGAGAAGTCCACAAATATGCATTCTTACTTCTAATTGGTAGAGATAATACTTCCGATAGACCTATATGAAAAAATAATTAATTAAATAACTAATAAAATAAATTAAAAATTAACAAAATACATACATATTAAAATAATAAAAATAAAAATTGATACATTCACCTTGATTAGTTGATGCATTTGCCTTGAATTTTCTCTATCTTTCACTCTTCATTTGAGTTTTAATAGACTTCTTTACTCAAGATAAGAAAACTCATATACCACTTAATCCAACTTTTTATTCATTCCTTAGAATTAAATTTTAATTTTGGTATTATAATCTTGTTCCAAATTATTATTCAACATTAGAAATACTTTTTCTAATATGGTGCTTAAAATTTTTATGTATGTATAATCAGATTTGAAAATATACATGCCTTAAGAACTTTAAGCTCGAATTAATTCTTTCTTTTAAATTCAACTATCAGATTGGATTTTTCTGTCAACTAATCGTCAAAATTTTTTCCAACTCAAGATTGAGTTGTATAAAACTTAGACACGCCACAATCCATTGCCAATCTACACAAAACATTGATTATTATAAACACATTTGATGTAAATTTTACACACCAATAAATATCCATACAACCAGTTTTATATGCAACCATTGCTCTCTAAAACAACAAAAACAATCATTCACAAAGTCTGAAGATAGTAATACGCAACCTTACCCTTAAATAGTAGACATGTTGTTTCTTAGTGCAGCCATCTCCCTCTCTAAATGCTATATTCACAAATTCATCCATCTCCCTCTCTAAATGCTATATTCACAAATTCATCCCAAGTTATGAGGACCTGCAATAACAAAAATAAAGGAAATTTCTAAGTTAAAAGATAGCAGACAGGATCAAGCAAGAGGTATAAGAATTCACCTTCCATTTGTTAGTTTTAATATCCCAAACCCGACCTGAAATCAACGGTACAAGCCCGGTTTGATTAAGTTCAAGATTGAACTCGAGGTTGAGAAATTGGGTTCGATTGGACTCAGGCTCAGACTTGACAAAATTCTGGCCATAACCAAACCAATTTGACCAGGCTCGAGCTCGAGCTCGGGCTCAGGTTCAAGCTTGGTTTTGGCCAGCCTATTGTTAACCTTAGGTCCATACTCAAAAATGTCAAAAAACATTGCTTAACTACACATTTCTGTATTCATCAAACAAAATCACCTCAAAAACACTATTCTATCAAGGACTCAAAAACTGTTCCCTTATGAGAGCTCTTTAAATCAAAATTCTGAGTATGTCATGAAATAAGCTCTATGCTTTCTGAAAAAATATATCTAACACATAATGCACCAACCAAAATATATAAATACTCCACAATTGGATAGTTCCGGAAATGTATGACTTTGTTACACTTAGGAATTCATACGTAGAACTCGTCGAAAAAGAAATCTTTTCAAAGACTCAATTTCAACATACACAAAATGTATCAATTTGGTTGATAGAAACATATGACATCGTTGGAGCCTGTTTCGTAGATCAGGATTAGTTTGACAAGCAAGTTTGACCTCAAAATTTTATCTCCCACATATACACATGCAGATGCAGAGCAATCAAATTATAAACAAATGTAGTTATAAGAACTCTACTAACATATATAAAATGTTCAACATTATCTTGAATCCAATGAAGCTCGAAGCACGGACAGACCACAAATTCGTCAATACCTCGTTGCTACGATAAGGGAAATATAGTTTAACCCTCGTAGATAGATGGAAAAGGTTGCATTTTCCTATTAACAGCTATTTAGGACCAAATGGTGTACATAATCAAACTTATTTCTAATGTGTAGAAGTGCTAGCACAAATTGCCATTCAAGAATTAATATATGGAAATAAGATTAGATCGCTAATGCAGAAAACACAAGAACAGAATAACAGCTTTAAGGAACGGTAATGATGCCTCGCTAGTAAGCAATAACAGCATTAGAACCTCAGCGGGAAAGTGCAAAGAACTGACCAGGCTAGTCACTCCCAAAATGATCATAATTCACACTTTCAGACATAGTGTCCAGTCTTCTAACATCACCTGTAACATTAGAGCATCAGGTTTTTTTTGCTAGTTTTGCAACGCGCCACAAGAGCTATAAAGGCGCATAAACATTAACCTTTGTGATCTATGTCTGGAGAATCTAGAAAGCTTTCATCGTCTGGTCCTAGAAAGGGTGATCTAGAGTAGTTCTCCAATATATCTGCAAATTTTTAAACAAGAGAGTGAATCTAGATAAAATTCCAACACTGAATAGCGTTATCTGATTAATACTCCAAAAATTTGTGTATTAGAATCAGAAAAATTGTCTGTTTCACATGCAGGTTCTAGCAAAGTCATAGTCATACATAAGATGGTTTAATTTTCCACTTCAACATCAATGTACGAAAAGATAATCCAGAATGAAGGACACATAAGAAAGAGTTGAGGTATGAAAGGGCAGGTCCAATTGTGAGCTTGCAAGCAAGTACTCAACCGGCAGACCGCTCATCCACATGAATACAGATGAACAGACATTTGGCAGGGAATGAAAAAAACCTGAACTTCGGGAAAAATTTGTCAGATCTGTGAGACTGAGATTTCGAGAAATTTGATCCAGAAACCCATAAGAAGAATCGTCTGTATTCAGCATGGGGTCATTCAAGGTTTCTGAGTTGGACTCCAGACCTCTGAAAGTTGCAGCAACAGATACATCTGTATTTGGTGGGCATGCTTCCAACACTCTATCAGCACCGAACAAAAAAGTGGAAGGACCCAAATAACCAGATTCTGATTTGATCGCTTCACCATTAAGTCCTTGCATAAGACCAATGTTTGATCTTTGTGTTGAAAGCATGTTTTGTGGGGCATCAAGTCTGTCGGAATGAGCAGACATGCTGATGGTAGGATCCATAATTGGGTGGAGTAATGATCCACCGTTAGCGAATCCATTAGTTAGACTTGAACCTATCTGCTGGTGCAGGTTCTCTGACTTCAGTGCTGGTCCTGTATGTTCTGGGGCATAGCACGCAGAATTCTGGGCTGCTGACGGAACAAAAGGTGAATAACAAGAAAACAAAATCGAATCCCTCCCTTCTTCCTTTTAATTATTGATGATATAGCTTAGCCATTTCAACCAAATAATTCCATACAAAAGGTTCTCAGTCATTTGAATCTTTAACCAATAAAACTTAGGGAAAACAGCACATCCAAATAACTATAGTCCACTGATGCAAAGCATGAACTTGAGAGATTAGATCATATAATCAACATGTTGTTGATCAGTTAAAAGAAGTCTCACTCATATAATCAACATATTGTTGATTAGTTAAAGCAAGTCTCACCTGGTGCAACATGAGATCCATTAGAAGTAGGTAGAGGAGGAAGACCAGTTGGATTTATCTGACGCATCAGTTCCACCTGCTGCTCAAGAAGTTTGTTGAATTCACTTATTTGTTGCTTAACCATCAGCCTCAGATAATAAGCATTGAAGAATTCACGATTCTCTTCTTCAAGCTTCTGCCAAACTGTGAAAGAAAGTTGGAAAAATATGATAAATAAGAAAGCAAACGTAAATTTGCTTCTACAGTGTAACTAAATTATTATGAGGACACACATTCACATGCAAGGAACCAAGAAAATACAGGCATATTAACAAGTGCCTACACAGGAGGAGAATAATGCATATTAACAAGTGCCTACACAGGAGGAGAATAATGCATATTAACAAGTGCCTACGCAGGAGGAGAATAAGTAAAACGCCCAGGTGACTTCAATAATAGCATTACTACAGGAACTATGGACAAGGCAATCTTTTCGTGAAACTCTGTATATCATCCTAGAGAATTTCTAAACCTCTGGGCTTAGTAAAATGTAAGTTGCCATAATTCACAAATACAAATGGGATGGTCATACAAAAGTATAGGAACATGGTCTAAACAAGTGGTAGCATTTCCGAGTAGTCCTTGTTAAGTAACAACGGATTAGCAGCAAAATGATGACACTTTCAAGGTGGAATTTCTACTGACATAACCATGGTAAAATTAACCAAAATATATATATATATGGGCATTGTAACAGTGCCTGTGACTATAAATAATTAAAAGGCCATCAGAATTTTTCAACCTGAGTGCTGATCAGTGACTATACACCAAACTGTGATTGATACGTATTCATTCTAAGCAATCACGAGCCAAAATATAGTGTTAAATGTCTGTGTCAGTAAGATCAGTACTAACCAAGCTCAGTAAAACCAGGCTCTATCTTTGCCTGGGCTAACAATGTTTGTACAACTTCCCTCTGGTTCATATACAGCTGAAGACATCTTTCTATAAGATTTTGCACCTGGAATTCAGAAACAGAAGGGACGCACATGTTAACGCATATACATGTGGAGTAAGCTACACAGAAAGGTTTATACTTCACCACACTGAAAGCTCAGCAGCTTACCACTTGTATATCTCTAGGTGAAACTCTTCTCCCTGGTGGTCCACTTGACATCTCTTAATCTTTTGGATAAGTAGGATACAAGATAAGTTCGTTTAGCACTCTAAGAAACAACAAAAACTCAATTAAAAATTCAATCCTTCAGCCATCATTTGGTCCAACTATCCTACATACAATAACGTGCTAGTCCTGAAAGCCAAATCAGAATCCATATTAATTACATCAAATTCTTTTCAGTTACAAAATGTGCACTGCATTATTTCACAGAAAAAAGTATTTGCCACATACAAAAATCCAAAGATTCAACAAAGCCATTCAAAACTGACCTCCATGATTCATTTCCTTCAATTGATCGAACAGCCCAGGTTTGTTAATGATTCTTAAAAGGAAAATAGAGAGAAAAAAGAGAAAGGAAGCAATAGAAGAATTCCCATCTCCATCAATGTTTCGTTTCAACTTGATTGGATAGAAAAACATGTGCACCAAACTGGTCATTAGAAAGTTTCATGAAGACAAGACAAGAAATAAAATAAAATAAAAACTTGAAACTATGGTAATATTTCTGTTAGATATCTCTAAAAACAAGAACTTGGAAGATAATAAAACTTCAAAGTTTGAAAATAAAAAAGAAGACAATCGTATCATCTTCCCCATGACAGGAAAGGCCCGAAACAGGACACGCAAAAACAAAAGCATCTCCTCCTGATCACCGAATTCCAGAAAGAAAACCGAAATCTTTAAACTCTCACGAACCGAGATCAACAACTACCATAAGAATTATAAAAAAGCACACACACACATCATATGAATGTATGTCAATAAGCCAGAATATAGTCAGTCGATATTGCGGAAGAATGAAACAGACAGCTAGAGAATGAAAAACGAAAAGTAAATTTATGGGCACGAATGATCGAGTTCTACCAGAATAAAAATTCAGACAAATACGATAACTTGAACATGGATAATTTCGATTCACTAGAGCAAAGATAATCCTTACCCTTTATAGGAATCGAGAGTTGGGAGGGAGGAGGAAATCTCTAAACTCCAAACTTGTAAGTATTGAACCTTTTTGCTCGAGCTCAACTGATCAAAAAGCTTGGTTTTTGCTGATGTATACAATTACAGTACTAAGGACGTGGGTTGTTGACACGTGGCGTCGGTGGGGCCCAATGGAGGAGATCAGATGGCGGTGGTGGTGATTGACTAGGACTCCTTATTGTTTAACAAGTTGGGTTTCGTCGCCGATCAAAACAGGGTGAACATAGGCAATAGGGATAGTTTCGCTAATTTTTTAAAAATATTTTTTAAAAAATTAAATAAATAAAATAATATTTTTTAATTAAGTTCAGGTCTAAGTTACTAGGGTCATATTGATACGAGACTTAATTTTTCTAAGCAAAATAACGTGGATTGATCAATTAATACTTGAATTTAGGTTTATGACTATTTTTCTAAGCAAAATAACGTGGATTGATCAATTAATACTTGAATTTAGGTTTATGAGTCAGTTTATTGTCATTAGTAAATGGTAGATTAAAAGAAACCATAAATATTCATCCTTTTTTTCTTTTTTTTTAATTATCACTATTTCATGAGAATGACAACAGAGGAGATAAGTTGAATCAAAATCGATTTGAATTTGTTGAAATTAAATTGAAATTAAATCTGGCTTGAATTATTCAAAATAATGTTATTTTAATAAAATTAATTGAATTGTTCGAACCAAATTTATGTCTTTTTAATTCGAGTCGTATCTAAAATTTAAATATGTTATTGACTAAAAATTGCATAAAATTAAAGAATTTGAAATATAATTAAAAAGGATTGTTCTTAATTATTGAAAAATTTAAAATTTAACTAAAAAAATTGTTTTATTCCTAACAAGTTTTTTTAATTAATGAAAACAGGACAATAATAGAGTTTATTTTTCAAACTGAAAAATTATTAGTAAAAAATACTCATACTTAAAATAACACAATATTTATGTATTTTTTATTTATATACGTAAGAATAAGCGAATAATAATATAAAAATAAAGATAAGATATCTACATTTTCACTAAATTTAGACACTAATATTAAAAAGATAAATTATAAATTTATAACAAATTTAAATCACCTCTAAATGTATGTTTATTTGAATAAATATAAATTAAATTTAGAGTAAATTAATAATAAATTTATTTACATTAGATTGATTTTTAAATAATAAACTAATTTTACAAAATATACAACATATATTAAGCGGTAAGAAATAGTATTTTCTTTACTATAATATTTTGTCCACGTACATTTTAAATAATAGTATATTAAAAATTAAATATATCATACTATTTTCGCTTCTTAAACATACATGTGTGCATATATATTACCTTACTTTATATCTATTTTCCCTATCAATCACAATGAAATACACTATTTTTTTAATTCATGCTCTCATATAAAGCTGTTACTTTTAACCTGGCCTAGTCCAATCTATTTTCCCTATCAATCATAATGAAATACACTATTTTTTTAATTCATGCTCTCATATAAAGCTGTTACTTTTAACCTGGCCTAGTACAATTTTGACCTGAGTTGACAAGCCACAAAATCGAGGAATGGCCAAGCACAGATTGACCTGATCTGACTTGACAGTTACTTCAAAAATAACATCATTTTTTTTCTATATAAAGTAGTTGGGTTAGCCCGACCGTCCGTAGCCCGTCGGGTTATGTCACGAGTTGAACTATCCTAACCCGTCAGGTCACAGGCCACCTAGCTCGTGGCCCAGTCCCAACCCGGTCCATTGACGTTCTTACCTTCATAAGTCATTTTATATATAAACAGTTAATACTAATTAGCTGATTTTATCAAACATCTTTAAACATCAGCTGATATAATCCTTTGTTAATTAATCGCTAATAGAATTAACTAACAATTAATCCAATCTGCCGATTTTCAAAATGCATATAACCACCAATTTATGGGAAAACGATCCAACTAGTAACTCAAGAAAGTTAGAATAATAACACAGAACTTTCCTGTTTCAGTCATTCAATGAAGATGAGGTTGAATTATCAACTGCCTGGACCAGTTCTCAGTGCACGATCCAAGTCAGTAATCAGATCATTCACATCCTCTATGCCTACGGAGATTCGAACGAGATCTTCGGTCAGACCTCTTGCCTCCCGATCTGCTGCCGGTATGGAGGCGTGCGACATAAAGCAGGGCATGCTAATAAGGGACTTCACACTCCCTGCAACAATAGACAATAATAGATTCAAGGAAACCAGCAGCTAAAACACAATGTCCCACATAACTAACAAACCAGGATTTTTCCAGGTTTCCTAGTTCCAAATCAAGCAAACCTTAAACCACAGAACACCGGGCACACAACTAACAATTTGGCATATACATGATAAATCATAAATTATGTTTTTCTATATGTTCTTTAATTCAAAAATGAGCTTTGACCCGAAGTCTTATTACCGAAACTGACAGTAATACTGAAATACTTGGTAGCTTCAACAACGTGTTTTGAAAGTGCCAAAGATCCAGTTAGAAAGCTAAGCACAGATCCTGCACCTCTTGCCTGCAAGAGATCACAAAGTTTTACACAAAAAGAAATTATATTCATTAAATTAACTGCAAAATTTCGTCTGATGCAGCACCTGAGAATAATGTAAACCGTGTCCGGGATGCCCAGGAAGACCTGCATAGTAAACTTTCTTCACCCGTGGGTGTGATGACAGGAACTCTGCAATTTTCTGTGCATTTTCCTGCCAAAGGCACAGGAAGAAACTTAAACTTTTTAATAACTTCCCATTCGTGCAATACCACACAGCAAAGCAGAATAGTATAGAAAATATTACATGAAATTATCCTTCTTGAACACCTTAATGGTAAAGGGCTTAGATAGAGTTTGATAATTTTTTAACCAACTGGTATTGCAATTAGTCTATCACTACATTTGGAAAAACCAAAGAAGACAAGGCGGAAGGATAAAACTGTCTCTTGAGCAATTCGAACCAGTACCTGTTGTTTCTCAACACGCAAGGCCATGGTCTTGACTCCACGCAAACAAATCCAGCAGTCAAATGGAGATAGCCCAGAACCTTCTGCATTTTGCAGGAAATACAAATCTCTTGCCAAGCTGGTTAAAAAGCACATCAAAGATGTCAAAGGACACATAGCATTTATATCTTAAAGATAAAGTTCGATAGAATAAAACTACAAATCTAGGAACTAGCTTATATTCAAAGGGTTTAGAAACACATAATACAAGATATGTCACTAGTTCCAACCATAAAGTTAGTTGGCATCAATCAAATTTAACGAACAGGAAGAACGAAGATGTTAGCATTAACAAAAATGCAACTCCAGACAAAATATTATTAACAGGCAAGAGAAAAAGAAAAGAAAAGAAAAGGAAGGTGGCTTGTGTATATAATATGAAAGCAGGAATTTAGTATAAAACCTTTCATCTTTAACCACAAGCACCCCTGCCATGACATCACTGTGTCCTGCTATAAACTTTGTGGCTGAGTGCATCACAATGTCTGCAGGAAGCATGAAATAATAAAATTTGGCAGCACTAGCAAAGCTAGAACAACAACTGACAACATTAAATTTATTATACATTTAAAACACATTGGCTCGGACCTGCTCCAAGCTCCAAAGGTTGTGATAGTACAGGAGACATAATACTATTATCTATCAAGAGGAGGGCACCATGTTGATGCGCCAACTCTGCAATTTTCTGAGAATTTGACAAGAAGATTCACAGATTAAATAACAAGATATGAAGAGTACAATAACATCAAGAAACAGCAACTGAAGCAATAACCGAAATACAGAACTAGAAAGCAATTGACGGGAATTTGCTACTTCATTACCACATCCCTCCACCTACTATACACGAAAAAGAAAAATTCAATATGCAACCAATTTTACCTTTAAATATGTACAAGTCTAAACATGAAATGAACTAAATTAAGAACAATCAACATGGCTTGCAAATGTCAAATCAATATAAAACTCAAGAATAAGATACTTGTAAACAAGCAAAATTTCATAAATTTGGAGAAACCAGGACATCTTACGCGAATGTCAGAGATTTGTTGACGAGGGTTTGTTGGGCTCTCTAGCCACACAAGCTTTGTCCAGGGGCCAATCGCTGATGCAACCTCATCTAGATTTGCTGTATTTACTCGTCTGCAAATTGTAACAAGATTTAATGCTTCATTCATGCCAAAGCATTCGTGAATATGAATTAAAAAATGTACTAACTTGACCATAATTCCAGTTTTAGGAATTACTCGTGACAATAATCTATCCGAACCACCATAAATGTCTTCGCCAGCAATGATTTCCTCACCTAAGATTGCAATGGCCTCTATTAATATTAAAAATTCCAAAAAATATCCAATGGAAAATTTGTGAAGATAAAAGGTATACGGATAATATTATACCCGAAAATGTACACGCAATATATGAGAGATGACTGACATCTCATATTACATGCAGTAACCTCGTATTTCTATAATATATATAGATTCAAGACAGAGGGATACATGTCAGCTACACAAAAAATTGGTACAGAGTATCACAGAGAACTGAAGAATGAAATTTATTCCCAACTTGACTTGATAGCATCACTCTTATTTACCTTATTTGCATTCCTCTTGTTTTAGTAGTTTTCATGGGTTGGCAGAGAACTATGTTGCATCAATGTCTAGTGTCTTTGTCAAATGCAACACTTATGACAACATGGGTTTTTTTTCAAAAAGATAGTCATTTTCAAATCCAATTACGGAAAGATCCTTTCAGAAGTTTTCAGCACCTATAGCATGTATTTCCATTCTTGGCAAAACACTTAAAATCTTTATGCCCACATGACTGTGTGATTACAAACTAGAGGTGATAATGGATAATAAGTAGAAGATTGAGAAAGCACCGGTTCCAACAAGATGGCTAGCAGCGGATAAAGCAGCCATTCCACTTGTAAAGCAAAATGCTCTATGACCCTTATCGAGCTTAGCCAAAATCCTACAGAATGAGGACGCAGAAAAAATCAACTTAAAGAAAAAAGAAGTTGATTCATCCAAGGATTGTGAATGTGCACCCATAGAAAGCATACCTTTCCAAAGCATCCCTTGTAGGATTACCACTTCTCGTGTAATCATATGGACCATTTTCAGTTGCTGATGGCTGTAATATAGGGAAAAGAAGATAAAAAGTACGAAACTATCAACCATGCACGCAGATCTTGTATAATAATGGAAGTAACCCACAGAATTGCAAGGATCATGTTTTGAAATTTAACAATTTTCAGTACTTTAAAAACCACCTTCTAAACAACAGAAACACTTTTAGAAGGACCAAATTCAGATTGTCAAAATGCCAACTCTTAACTAATTTCTTGGAGACATCCTTCAATTAATTCTTTTATAGTACTACGCAATTATGCTCTTGTGCTACCTCAGTCTTTGCACACACTAAAGAGACAGTAAATCTTATTCTTCTTTTTCTTGTTCATCCTCACTTTTTAGGTATCACAAGAGGGGTTTCAAGCTCAGAATGCAACCGAAAAATCATGAATATCACTGGATTTTTTGTTTTTAATAATGAAATGGAAATGCAAATATGGGTATAATTGATAAAATTACCTGTTTAAATACAGACGTTTGGTACAGAGGCGTGCTTACTGCATTATAAGGATCAAATTCGTTCTCAAAGTTCATCAACATTGTTGAAATGCTAGGTTCTTGAATATCAACATCTGCAGCTTATGAATCACATGAATACAAACGAACCACCTGTTCAAATTAAAATCTAGGGAACTTAAAGCTACAAACCGTTTACACAATCAGCCACACTCTCAACAAAAGCCGAAGTGCTAACATCCATATCTTTGTCCTTCAAGCAATTAAATTTAAATTTATTTGCTGAAGTCAAACACTTCCCTTTCAGATCAAGTTCCTGTTTAACCCAATGAGTGGTTGGGAAACTCCCACAAGTTGTATCCTGCACAAGCAAAACGGATGAGAACATATTTTCTTGAATAAGCTATTAAGAGAGAACAAAAAAAAAAGGAGAAAGGACGGCATTAACTACAACATGGAGAGAAAAAGAAACAATCTACATTACTCCAAGATACTAAGCTGAAGCTCCTTCATCAAAAGGAAAGCCAAAACCAAGAAAGAAAAAGGAAAAACAAAATAAATAAAGGTTTTGGCTCCCCCATCCACCCAAAAAGACAGCTAAAAAAAGGATCAAGATAAGTAAACTTACAAAAACAAGAAACATTAACTTTAATACAAAATTTTCTAATCTGAACCAATGAAAAGAGAAAATATAGCAACGATAATAAAAGAGGGCTTCCTTCAATTTGATTTCAATCATGTTCAGTTCCTCAATATTTTCCTCATTGCATAAATGGTTCTACTCCAAAATCTTAAAGGATGGATTTTGTAGCTGACTCACTCCAGCTCCAACCAAAAGTTAATCCTTTTAAACATGACAGACTCAAATCGATGATAAAAAATTCGAAACCAGATATCCCCGTTTCATGATGGCAAGAAAGAGGTGGAAGGAACAGTATGACAAGAAAGAAAATGCAACTCCACTAAACCAGACCACAAAAACAAGACAAGAAATGGAAAAGAGAAAAAAGGAACAGCAATTCTTGCAGAAAATTACAGAAAGATCACGTCTTTCAAACACTTACTCCACAATTGAGACGAGCAAGAGCAGGAAACGCGAGCCTGGGAGTAACCGCTGTACTGAGCGAAGAACTCATGCCTGCCAGTAAGACGAAGGTTTAGTATACGGGTTTGGTATATTGGCAAACAAATATACCAAAGTGGTATGTTAGAATGATATTTTAAACATACACTGAAAAACACGTAATGTGAAGAACTTTGTATTGTATTTCTGTGTAGAATGATATTTTAAACATACACTGGAAAACAAGTAATGTGAAGAACGGTGTATTGTATTTCTCTGTGAATTGTTGTGCAATGCGTGCTGTTTTTATTGATCGATTCAATCTAAACTACGTGATAAGCTTAAATAAAGATTAGAACAGACTGGATAATGTACATGTGAATAATGGTTATGATAATTAATCTGCTGAGATGATATCATACAGACAAGATAGTCAGTCGATATCGCAGAAGAAATGAAACAGACAGCTAGAGAATGAAAAAAGAAAAGAAAATTTATGGGCACGAATAATCAAGTTCTACAAGAATGAAATTCAGACAAAAACGATAACTTGAACATGGAAAATTTCGATTCACTAGTCCAAAGGTAATCCTTACCCTTTATAGGAATCGATAGTAGGGACGGAGGAGTAAGGCTGCGTAGACCTTCCCGCGTTTAGCGAGATATTTTTAGGGCCGTTGTTTATGTTGTTGCTGTTTGAGAGTTGGAATGGAGGAAGAATGCTCTAAAGAGTAAAGTCTAAACCTGTAAAGACTGGACCTTTTTGCTGGTGAGCTAGGCTGATGTATACGAACATACTAAGGATTTGGGTTGTTGAAACATTGGTGGGGCCTAGTGGGGGAGATCGGACGGTGGTGGTGGTGATTGACTAGGAATCCATTGTTTAACAAGTTGGGTTTTGTCAGGGATCAATAGATGGTGAAAATGACAATGGCAGATTAGAAGGAAAACAGAAAGATTCATCCTTTTTTTCTTTTTCCTATGTGATTTCGCTGAAGTTCAATTGAATTTAAGTTGCTTAATTTAATTTTGAGTTGAATTATTAAAAAATATTATTTTAATAAAATTATATGACCTTAATGTCTTCTTCAGATCAACCTGTTCAGCACAAGCTTATAAGTAATCATGCCATTGATCAAAAAAAAAAAAAAAGTAAACATGCCAAAGGGACTTGCTTAGGACTTCAATGTCTTCATGTTTTTAAGAATAAGCTTGTAGGCTATTTAATTAGAATTCCTTCTAATTATTAGTACTAGTATTATAAATATTTATTTATTATCAGTATTATTATTTATTTATTCTTTTTACATATTAGCTATTATTTATTTCATGGTTTATTTACTAACTATTTGTTTCTTTAATTATTATTTGTTTCTTTTTTCTTTTATTTTTTGGGTTTGAAGCCCAATCCTTAAGCCTGAATATTAAAAAACTAATAAACCTTAAGCAAAATCACCACAAAGAGTAGTCTAATGTCATCATAAATCAAACAATCATTGATATAAGTAATTATACCTACCAGGGGAAAAGGATGCAACTAATAACTTAAAGAAACTTGGAATAATAAAGATTAAGTAAACAAATCAAAATTTTTAAAAATTTAAGTCCTAACAGATAACAACTTTATCTTAACAGATAAAATTTTATCTTGTAACAAATAACAGATTTTAATTTTGCTACTCTAGTTTAATACTCTTAAATTTTATTTTTAAATAAATACCACATTTTAAACTTTGAATCAAATTTTTAAACAATCTCCCTTGATTCAAAGATGCCGACAATTCTAACTCTATGGAGCACCTCTTTCAATATTTGTGACGCACTTCTCTTCACTGTATGATGCACTTCTCACCATTTTTTTATTGTTGAGCACTTCTCCTAACAAAATTCAAAAAAGTGTTTATTCACTGTATGATACACTTCTCATCATCTTTTCATTGTTAAGTTCTTCTTTCAACTAATTCAAAACAGAGTTTATTCTTTAGCCTTGGATTATTTTTCAGAGATGGTAATTTCCTTTCATTTTCTACTCACTGTCACAAGCTTTCATCTTAACAGCTCATACTTAGGTAATTTTCACCGTTGAAACTTAGAGGTGAGATAATTGTTGAATTTCTTATAGTCATGAGAACTTTATTTTTTTCATTTTCTCACTCAATCTCGCAGTCTCTCAAAGATCTAAAGCTTTGATACCATGATAAAATTTAAAACTAGAAACTAAATAAAATAGAGTAGAACAGGAAAAAGATAATAAAAGTGGTAATTTTATTAATGGGTGCTAAATTACATTGACGTTGAAAACTTAAATATATAGGTAATGAAATAGCAAACGTACCTAATATTTCAATAAAGATTAAGTAAACAAATTAAAAATTTTAAAAGTTTTAAATTTTAACAAATAATAACTTTATCTTAATAGATAAAATTTTTTCCCCTAACAAATAAAAGATCTTATTTTTACTACTCTATCTTAATATTCTTAAATTTTATTTTTAAATAAAGACCACTTTTTAAACTTTGAATCAATCTTTACAAAGGACCACCTTTTTTTCGTATACTTTGAATCAATCTATCGAATACTGTTTATAGTCCAATTCCTCTGTTTCGCTTCTTCCTCAGTGCAACTTCAGTTTCTTTGTCAGAGAAAGAAAAGCATGGTCTTAAAGAAGAGTCTTACATGGTCAGCCACCGAGTTGGAGAAACTGGTTTATTGGTCCTTTAGTCACCATTTTTCTTATGTTAGTAAATATATAAAATTAATTTAAACTAGCTAATAGTTTAAGTTATTGTGATGAAACGGTCTCTTGTTATGGTGTTAGAGTCTTTGTGATCAAGTGATCGTAAATTCAAATCCAACCATCCACTTAAAATTAAGTACAAAATAGAGTGAATCTTTGCAATTTTTCAGTTCAAAGAGTTTTCATTTAAAAGAATGTATTAGTGAATATACAAAATTAATTAAATTAGCCTCACTTGACAACTTGAATTGTTGCAGTGAAATGGTCTCTTAACGCTTTATGCAGTTTTTCATGGAATGAACGTTTCTGCAGGTTTCATGTATGACATTATCAGCTCTTCGTGTTACCTGTCAAAAGTTCAACACTTTGAAGATTCTAAGAATTCTGATTGTTTTTGCTTCTCTTTTTTTACTTTTTTGGATTGTTCTTCCGATGGCTGACATGGGTTTGTTGGGTTTTATATATCAGAAATCAAGAAGGGTCTGCTTTGGATTCTGGAGAGCTGGAAGCCTGGAAAAAGCGATTAACCTTCAAGAAGCTAAGATTAAAAATGATGAAGCTAAAGCGCGTAGGCGTTCTTTGTCTTTCTGACGTTTGATAAGTATAACCGAAGGGTCGACAGTTCAAGAACATCTTGGCCTTTGTTTTCACTTCCTTCTAGTCTTCCTTAAGTGGCATTCTCAAGATATAGATCATATACGTACTTTTCGTTACTAATGCGCTAATTCTTGAATACTGGTTGAGAACTTGTGATGTTTTTTTATGGTTTAATCACAGACAATTTCAAGGTTAGGAGAAGAGAGTACTGAGTGCAATAAACACTCTTTCAAGCAAAGCTGAAGTGCAGTTAGTGCCAGAAGGTCCTTCTAATAAACAGATTTCTTCTTCAAATCAAGGTCTAGCTTTTGATCAGAAACAACCACTGCTTCAGCAAGTAGAGATGGCAAGCGATGCCTTAAGAGCTCAATCAAACTCCCGCCAAAACCTCCCAAGATAAGGTCCTTAAGATACTGTTTTTGATTAATTATTGTCTTCTCTCTCTCAAATCCCAAAACTGAGGAAATGTTGGAATCTTTATGGTTGTTCTATCTCTCTCTCCCCATATTTTTGAAAAATTAAATAAAAAGCTCAGATCCCAAAACTCGAAACAATGTGTATCCTTTTTTAATTCATATTCACCATTGCTTTGGCAGGAATGAAGCATTGCCATTGGACAAAGCTTGTGTGGGTAGAGAGCTCAATAAACCCTCGTAAACAAATCTCTGACATTCGCGTAATCGGGTAAGATGTCTTGGTTTCTCCAAATTTATGACATTTGCTTGTTTACAACTATCTTATTGTTGAGTTTAGTCTTGATTTGGCATTTGCATTCCATGTTGGTCGATGCTAATATAGTTCGTGTTGGTTTTTTTAGAAACTGCAACTGCAGAACATAAGGAAGAACAGAACAATATGCGATGCTATCATTCTTTATTCATACTGAAAATGCCTTTATATAGGCAAGTCATACATCTGCATAAACAATATACATCTAAAAAACTACTGATACTCCTATATTTAAGGGATAGGGATATTATTCTGAGCATATCTTATCAAGTCTAACTACAGATTACTATAAAAGATGTATTTATTCTCTAAGATATTTTTGAATCATTTTTCCAACACTCTCCGATGATTCAAAATGTCGTGATCTATGTAGGCATAGGCATGGGCATGGGCATTGGTATGGGCATGGTTGTAGATATCTCTTCTGCATAAAAATAAGCATAAACATGGTTGTT
>JANZLD010000235.1:5525855-5541665 GCA_026413575.1 Erythroxylum carthagenense | reverse complement strand
GCTTGTGTGCTTTCAGTTCATCGATTGGTGCTTTACTGGGATACTTCATGAGTGGTGTTTTTGTTCGCCTACTTGGCATGTGTAGTATGGCAAAAGTATGTAGCAGTTTAAGGGGTATGTGCATGAGTGATCATCTTTGGGAGAAACACTTGAAGCAGAAATGGGGTAAAGTGATTGGTGAAGTTGCTTACAAGGAATGGCAATGGCGTATGGCTATGGCTTCCAGAAAGAAGCCAACAAGTCTCTTGAATCAAAACAGTCAAAAGGGTTTGTTAGGAACTCTTGGCAGCTTCTGGCCTTTCCCTTGGATTAAACCAAAATTTCAAAGTAGAACCAAGCCAAAAACTTGCTTGCAAATCGATTCAATCATGGCTTTGTATATGTCTCTTGAAACTGGCAAGTTCTGGTTCCCAGCTCAGGTCTACAATCGCGAGGTAATTTTTCTGACGGAACTATGTTCCTGATTTTTAGGTCCTCGTACTTACAGAAAATCACACTGATCTCCTTTATACTAAGATATACTTCACTAGTTGCTTCTTATGCGTGGTATTAACAAAGTAAAGAACATTTTTTTTTCTGTTCTTGTGGCAGAATGGGCATGTTGGGTTCATGCTTTCCTCCTATGATGCACAACTTAGCTATGATTCAGGGACTGATACATTTCTTGCAAGGTAAAGAAGGAGGTCTGAAGTTTCTCTAATTAGGCTTCTTAACTGCATATTTATGAATCTGCAGAAACCTGCTGCATAATTTTCTGAAACGAAAACTATCCTATATGAAACTTCAAAAACTATCAGCATTTTCTTTTCAAGTAATGTCAAGTTGTTTCCTTCATGTGATGTCCAATTCCTAAGTACATAAGTTTAGTTCAGGAGGAGGAAGTAAATGATGCTCAGACTGGTAGATTCTGATGAACACGTAAAAAAAGGTCGTTTTCTGTTCTGCAGGTATTCTCCATATGGGAGACGAACAATAGAAGAAAACATATGCTGGGGTAGGATAAGAGCTCCACCAATTGACAATCCTGCCGATGTTCTCTATGTTTCCAACTGTTTAGATGACCTGAGACCTGGGGATCATGTTGAGATCCAATGGAGGAGGAGCAGAGAATTTCCCTATGGTAAGTCCTCTGCCATACGAAGATTACTGTTCTTATGAGTTCATGAACCTTGTGGAAACCTATATAATTCTGAACACATTGGATTGGAAGATCCTGGTATCTAGAGTCCCTTAAGCATTATAACATCAAGTGGCTGCTTGCAGGACTTTATCATGTATGCTGTTTTATTTGGAAAGCTTGGAAATCCTATAACATTTCATGGATCTTGGCTTGGGTAGTTTCGTTTCAGAATGTTATCTCTAGGAAGAAAAGGAGATTGTGAAATTTCGGACTCATGAGGATATTGTTCTAATGCCTTCTGTGAAACCAACAGGCTGGTGGTATGCGGTTGTTGGTCATCAAGAATTTTGTGTTGGGAATGCAAATAGCTGCCATTGTCATGACAGTGGTGAGAGCATCTTCTTCAAATCTGCACTTTGTTCTTTCTTTTTCCTTTCTTTTTCTTTTTATCTACTCTCTTTTATGCATGGATAGGAACATAAAATAGGTTCTGTAGTTTTCTATGCCAAGCAAAAAAGACACGAGGCAGAGAACACTTTTCTGAATTTATGGAATGTAGAGCTTTTTCTCTGTGTCTTTCTCTTATCCTCTGAACAGCAGTTGCCATATTCTTGATCAAATCTCCAGATAGCTTTTTTTGGACTTGCCACAAATTAAACTATCAATATCTTCTGTTGTAGCATTCTAACCCCAGTAACTGAATGTATATACTGCATATTTGATTCTGTCCATAACATGTTTTGTTTATCTACAATTAAAATTACAATAAAGAAGATCCAGGAAAAAAACTGCACTCCTTTGTATATGTCAGTCCTAAGGAAGTAACTCCATTCTCAGAGCTATCCAGACAGATAGGAACTTTTGATGCTACTGTACCTTTTGAAGTGTCTAATTTGAAAAGTTTTGCCAACAGATATGGTGATCTTGGAGTTCAATCAATACAGCCCTGGTTCTCAATGGAGACAAACCATAATAAATCGGAAGGGTCATCAGGAAGAAGGAAACGAAGCCGATGGCTTCTACGGAGGAATCAGAAAGCTTTATGGGGAGGAAGAGATCTCCAGGTGGAAACAGCTCTGGCCAAAGCGAGTTTTGGAGTAGTCAGTTGCCAATCTCTTTAGTCATTAGCTTTTTGTATATAGGCAGGCCTCTTGTTTTTCCCTTTCTTCAAGTCATCAAAAGGTTTCTGGACGGGTGACCGTTAGGCTCTATAAGTTTTGCTGTTGATTTAGAGAACCTGAACACATACAGTATCACAGAGCTGAGTGGAGCAGAAGATGAAAGAGTTTCTCTTTCCTGAGATTCTTACCAATTCAAGAGAAACTATGTTTTGGCAGAAGACGAGAAGATAGGTGCATTCTCCTGGATTTTTGCTGTCCGCAGAAATCCGGACGATTGAAACCCTGGAAGACATGAATCTGACATGTTAATCTAAGATAGTTTTGCTACAAAAACAGGAAGCAACTCTCAATTGTTGCAGAAATTGACAAACATGCAGTCATTTTCCAATTCCATCAGGACCTTATATCTGGTATTTCCAGTTTAATCACATTCCTGACAGTTTAATGAACACTAGTCTATGTTCTTCAGGAGAACCTAAATTCAGCATAGTTTCCTGCGTCAACATTGAGTCGTGTTTCCTGATGAGTCTCACTTCCCAAGTAGAGGTTGGAATTTCAACGTTTTGAATTGAATTATTAAAGTTTTAAAAGATTAGTTATCATCAAAATTTTAATTATAACTTGAATTTGAAAAAAATTAAAAATTTATTTTTTTCAATTTTAACATGACATTAATAACATCACAACCTCTTCCATTCTCACCCTCATCACTCCACTCTCCACAACCCTTCTCCTCTCTAGAAGAATCCAATTTCTTCGAGTCCTCCATTGATATATCCAAGTTCCTCTTCAACGATATCCTATACTCTGTATTCAAGCGTATACCTACACTAGAGGCATAACAGATCAAACCCCACTAAATCAATAATTGCATTAAACCAATAAAAGAACAAAACTTTTAACCTTTTTCTCATAAAAAATAACAACTTTAACCAGTAATGATGGCGGATACGAGAAGGCGATCAAGTGGGTGTTTCAAAACCCTAATCGTGACGGAGAACTGATGAGACGGAAGCAAAACAAGCATATTGGAGATGGTCTGTTTCATGGAGTCCATAGCGGAATTAGAGATAATGGTGTTATCAAGGGCCACGATGCGTTTGAGCATGTTGGCGATGACAGAGAACCACGGTCAAAGCTTGATTTCCGAGTGTATACGAACCCGTCGTAGACACTGCCGCCGCTGCTGAAGCAGCTAACAGTGGAAGAAGAGGATGTCGAGAAGAACGCGGCCGTTGAGGGGAAAGGGCAGAAGCGACAGTAAAACGTCGACGGATAAATGTATTATATAAAAGATTAAATAATTTTATCTAATTAAAAATAATTTACCTTTAAGTTTTATATCAAATGTATTTATTATTAACGATAAAAGTACAACTTCGTTAACATTAACTACGAAATAAGTTTTCATTTTTATTTTTTAAAAATTACAACAAAAAATTAAAAATTGCAATAAAAAATAAAAGTAGAATTAAACGGTCCCTAAATAAGTATACAATAATAAGTTGATAGTCAAGTTGAATAATCTTAATATTTGGATTTGATCTACGGACCGTAATAGGTTGAATTGGGCTTGGGCCTGAGTCTGAGTCGAGCCCAACTAGCCCACTCAACCTATTTTTTAATTAACAGGTTGTTTGGAAATTTTTGAATTGAATTCATTAACGAATTGGATTCAATTATATTAATGAGATTGAATTGAATTCACTTGACACTGTTTAAAACAAACTCAGTAATATTATAAATGAATTCAATTACACCGAAATGAGAATGAATATAGTGAAGAATGAGAATGAATATTATTATTATAATTATGATGGTTGGTTAAGAGGAAGGAATGATTACTATTACCATTAATTGATTTGTAAAAAATATTAAGATATAAAAATTTATTATATTTTAATTAATTAATTAACCATATTTTAATTACTTATATTGTAATTAATCAATTACAATATGTTAATTAATCAATTACCATATGTTGATTAATTAAAATATTATAATTAATTATATTGTAGTTAATTAATTATTAATAATATTTTAATTAATACTTTTTAGAATTTAATCAAGTGAAGCACAAGAGAGTTAAAAGTAAAGTAGTCCAAAGAATGAAAGAGTAAAAGAGCAAAACGTTACCTTTCAATGGCACAGAGTGATTCTTGATAAGAAATACAAGGCAAAGAATTATACTCAATAAAAGCCCACAATAAATATATAAAGTTTAATGAATATCTGGTTATAAACTTATAGTAAACAACAGTTTTTTATTTAAACGTATCTTCCTCAAGCTTCAATGTAATTGAATTCTTATGCTTAGAGGAGTGATTTTAATTTATAAAGGACATAAGTTTCAATTACATGCATAAATTGAATTCATCATATTTTTGTGTTTCCAAACAATTAAATTGAATTAACTTCTTTCCAAACACCCCCTAAAATAGAAAATTGATGTGGTTTTATAAAGATGATGCCGTTTTTGTTGTAGATGTTGAGCCTCGGGTCATGTTGGGCTTAGGCAGCTTAAGCCTGAATTTCGTGTTTGATATTTTTTTAAAATTGGTCCTAAGGCCCGTTCAATTGGAGTCGGACCGACCCAAGCCCAAATGTGATCTCTATTAACATCGACTTTTTACCAAATAAAAACCTAAAATTTAAATTAACGAATTGATTGAACTCTAATTCTAGTTGCTTAAACCCAAATAGTACAAACCATCATTGGAGGATTGGATTGTCAAGTCCCAGGCTGATCTCAACTCTTTTTTCACAAAAGTTGAGATAAAAAGTGAAACAAAGTTACAAGAGAAGGTAAGTACATGGAATCTACTCTACAAGAAGGAATTTTTATAAACTAGGAATTGTTTATATATAGAAAGATTGGAAAAGGAAAGTGAAAATTTGACCAAAAACCAAATAAATCAGGAA
Organism: Erythroxylum carthagenense; assembly: GCA_026413575.1. NCBI lineage: Eukaryota > Viridiplantae > Streptophyta > Magnoliopsida > Malpighiales > Erythroxylaceae > Erythroxylum > Erythroxylum carthagenense. Next base: position 5,536,502 of record JANZLD010000235.1, on the reverse strand, counting down.
AAGTAAGGGAAGTCGCCGATCTCTCCTCTCCTGCTCCGCCCAGAAGACGACGACGACGACGAAGATTTTGACGATGAACGGCGGCCCCTCCGGTTTCAGTTCGTACCCATTAACCAAATTTTCTTCGTTTCTTCAATTACCACACACGGAACCACTTGGCTTTGTGTATTGAGAAACCTTTGCGATATACATTCCCATACGTATGATTGTGCTGAAAAGATTGAGTTTTTTTTAATGGTTTTTGTTGTGATTCAGACAATGCCCCGGTTACGAAATTGTTTGTTATTGCGTCTGCGGTCTTCACCCTTTTCTTTGGGGTCAGAGGCACGTCTTCCAAGCTTGGATTTTCTTATCAGGTGATTATATTTGTCTGGCTATCTGCTTTTGTTTCTTTTCCACCTGAAAGGATTTCTTTTGGGATTTATGGTCTTACAAATTTCTTCCTTTGGACATATTTTTAAGCGAGTTTTTCCTGCTATTTATTGGAATAGATTGAACTCGTATCAGAATTATCCTTTTGTAAATGTTCTGTTTGATCTTCTCGTTCTGTCTGAATTTTGTGAGTATTTTGAAAGGATGTTGTTTCCAATGCTTTAAATGAATTGATCTGAACTAAGTTTGAGGTTGTCAACTAGGAGTCGTTTTACGGGTTAAGAATTTTATGGTTGGTGCTTAATGTATTTGAGATTTATTTTGGTGGGGAATTTGTTGATATTTATGATTTTGCTTCAGCTCTCTTCAATAGTGCTAAGCATTGTGGCAAAGCTACTGTTAAATGGGTCGTTGAGCATGGCAAGTGATTGTTGCAGCCAATTTTAGTTTCAACAATATTTAGAGTAGCTTATCTTGGATAAACCAGTTATAGTGTTAAGGGTTTACACTTTGCAATTTTCTTTTCCCTTTTGCGCAAAAACTGTTGTTCAGGCACCTGTGATTCATGAATGAAGATTGACATTTTGGATGTGGGTAACATAATGGAGAGATCTTTATGCATACAATGCTAGACATGAAGAAAGAGATATGATTGAATTTGTAGGGTAATACAGTCTTTAAGGCAGAAAAAGAGCACTGCCATTGAATCTACTATCTTGTGTGTAAGCAGATACTTAAGGATTGACTAGATATTAAATGAATCATGCATACCATTTCACTGAAAATTTTTTGTTATTGCGTTGCAGTTTTAGTCAAAGATGTTCTTGTTTTCTGGGAAGGTGGGGGGAAACATGTTTGCCAAACCATCTTTGTTATCATCATATGACATACTTTGAAAGAGTCCTTTATACGTGACATGAATATCATGAATATATGTTCTAACTTCATTTAAGATGGCTTGAGGTCCTTAAACTTGAAGCTAATGTACATCTTTTAAATTTCATTTTTCCTTCTTTCAGGATATTCTCAGGAGGCCACCTGTATGGAAATTAATTGCATCAGTTTTTGCCTTTTCTTCTACCCCAGAATTGATGTTTGGACTATATCTTCTATACTACTTCAGGGTCTTTGAGAGACAGATAGGATCTAATAAGTATTCGGTGAGTAGTTCCCTAGTTCACAATTCACTATGATGTTTGTGACCAGTGAGATGCGTAACCACAGCGCTTTGATTAAATTCTGGAAGGAGATTATAACTTACTCTAGATTTTTATTTCAAATTCTGCTGATTCATCCATTAGCCTCTACCTATTCATTTCGAGATTCTATGAAGGAGCTTCTTTTTTTGTACTTTCTCCACTCTTGTGTCGGCTTTTAGTTTTATTTTAGTTCAGTTGATACATGCTATGGACCAAATATAGGAACTCCATAGTTTCATCTTTGTTTGTGACCAGTGAGATGCGTAACCACAGCGCTTTGATTAAATTCTGGAATGAGATTATAACTTACTCTAGATTTTTATTTCAAATTCTGCTGATTCATCCATTAGCCTCTACCTATTCATTTCGAGATTCTATGAAGGAGCTTCTTTTTTTGTACTTTCTCCACTCTTGTGTCGGGTTTTAGTTTTATTTTAGTTCAGTTGATACATGCTATGGACCAAATATAGGAACTCCATAGTTTCATCTTTGTTATCTTCCTCTTTTATTTGTTTACTTCCTGAATTTGATGCCAGCCGCAATTCTGCAGGTTTTTATCTTGTTCTCATTGATGGTGTCAATGCTGTTTGAGTCCCTTACTCTAACGCTCCTTAAAGGTATGTGGGATGTGTATTGTTCCATGAGTTGCTATTTTGTAGTCTTGCCTTTTTTAATGAATGCACAATTGGTGTTATCGAGAACTGAAAGTCCATGCGCTGAGTTTCATATTCTCTTCTAATTTAGATAACTTACTATGATTTTTGTGTATGGAGTAACTGATACTTGAATTGTTCTGTATTTTTCTTGATATTGATTGTGCATCTTATAAGTTGCTGGCTGATCTATGAAATGAAAATTTAAATATAAGGTCTGGCAATTTTAAGGGGAAGCCGCTGATATCCTTATGTAAATACATCATCTTAATGCTTGAATGTCGTAAATACATCATCTTAATTCTTGAATGTCAACAGCTTATATCCTCTCTTGCTGTCTTTATTTCCTTTTTTCTCTTTTGACTTCCTGGAAGAGACAGTACTTAGCTTTCTATTTTCTCTTCAATAATCTACTTGTATTCTTCCTTGCATAAAGGAAATGAGTAATGGCTGTTAAATTTATGCTGTATTTTCCAAACAAGTAGTGTTCTTTGTGAAGATTTGATTAACAACGGCAGAGCTGTCCTCATGGTTATTATACATGCAACATAATACTATTTCCGGTGGATCTTTACTTTTATTCAAAGCAAATTGCAAGTTGTTCAAACAATTGAAATCAGCTTTATTACCTAAAGAAAATCTCAATGACAGATATCACTCAAATAAACATTTTTCAAGGTGACTGTTTAGTAAATAGAAATAAACACAAAGAGATGGTTTAGCACTCAGGTGGTTTTCGTACGTATTCCTCTCTGCTGCAACAATTAGTTATGTATAACCTTTTTCTTGCAGATCCATCAGCAATGCTGACATCTGGACCTTACAGTCTCATATTTGCTTCTTTTGTACCCTTTTACTTTGACATACCAGTCTCAACAAGGCTTCGGGTTTTTAGAATTCAGTTCTCTGACAAATCTTTCACATATCTAGCGGGTCTTCAGGTAGAAACTATGTACATATTTGCCTATTTGAAGGTGTGAGTGTATCTACCACATTTCTTTTGCAACAACTCTATAATATATTGCAATTCTTCCAGCATAGGCGAAGAAGCTGATCTTAGTATTTGTTTTGCAGCTTCTTTTGTCATCTTGGAAGAGATCTGTTCTGCCAGGGATATGTGGTATCCTTGCTGGTTCCTTATATCGCTTCAATCTCTTTGGCATTCGGAAAGCGAAGGTTTTCTCACTTATCTGAAATTCCTTTCAACAATAAATTTGAAATAGTAAAACTTGCAGCTGAGTTTTGCTGATGTATCTGACGATGCCTTTGTTTGAAGTTAAAAAGGACATTTTTGACTTAGCAAATTACCTATGCATATATTAGGGGAGTTCCATAATTAGGCTTACGAAATCTTTTAGTCCAGAAATTTAAGCCGTTTGGTGATTCTCTACACTTGATCATATAGTAATTCTGGCGCACCCTTGACATAAACCCATTGGACTGAATGTGTGGATAAAGTCTAGAGTTTTCATATACTCTACTGAAACTGAAATTCTACTTTCAAGATAAGATTTGAGCAGCATGGTTTAATTGAAAACCTCTTTGTTATAAAGGCTTTGAATTTATGATAGGGAACAATTCAACCCAAAAGTTTTAAGCTGTTGAACGAAGCTGAAGACTAGATTGTAACTCTAATGGACTATGGAAGTTTAAATATTCATTCGGTTATACCATATTACAGTTTTGTATATTGAGATAGCACCCTAGTACCCTGTAGTCTCAACATCTGTAACCTGCCTTACTTGATTTGAAGAGAGTGGATGCTCGCACAGTTTCTGCTCACAGAATCAAGCATGATGCTTTCGGTTATGCAGGATTTAATTGGCCTATCTTTTCTCCATGTATATGTCCATCAAGATTTAAAAATCACTATTCTTTGTTCTCTATATTTTTCTTGTTCCCCTTGTAAATTCTTATTACTTTTAACATTCTTTTAAACATTATTTTTTACCTTTGTACACAGCTCCCCGAGTTTGTGAATTCCTTCTTCTCACGGTTTTCTTTGCCGGCTAATGGGAATCCTCACAGAGCAACAACAAGAAATGTAGATAGGGAACCAACTTATACAGTTGGTCACGCGGAGGCAAGTTTCTTTGATGAATGTCTCTACCCTTGTCATTTACACTAGATACTGGTAGTTCTTTTAATAGTTTCAATTTTCACCATCATAGCATAGGTCTTGATCAATTACTAGGTGTTCCTATTGCTTAAATTTTTCTCTGGGAAGTTTGAAGCATCAAAATATATATATTAAACAGCAGTAATAACATCCTGAGCAGCTTTTTGGAATCGATCAAAATCAATTGTTTAGACAAGTTAAAGATGTGGCCTTGTTTTGTTACCCTTCCTTGCTACCTCTCCTACATTTTTATCATGTTCTTTTACGTTTTTTGCTCAAGCACTGGTTCTGGACTGTCACACAACATATTTCATGTTAACAGTATGCATGTGGAGATTTTGTTATAGTGATTTGTTACTTTGTTAACTTCAGAGAACGTACTCAACTCTGATGGCTACCTCCATGGAGCCGCCAGAGAGCTCTATTGAAATGCTAGTTTCAATGGGATTTGATAGGGACTCAGCACGTCAAGCACTTGTGCAAGCTAGAAACGACGTCAATACGGCTACGAATATCCTTATTGAAGCGCAGTCACATTGATTGGTAGCAGTACGTGAGACAAAACTGAGAATTCCGGTGCTTAATTTTGAGGATCAAACTCATGAACACAGAAACATCAAATCAATTGTTGACACCAAGTTGACGACTGAGTTTGCATGTCATCAAGTTGCTCCTCGGATCACTTTGGATGAGCTAAAGGTTTCTTCTTCAAGTTTCAAGATTACTACTAATGTATAAAAGCAACCAAAGCGTACGAGCTTTTACAATTGTTAGACCAAATTGGAGCATGTCAGTGTACATTCAAACATTTTCCTCTTGACCATTGTTTTAAAAATACAAATCAAGATAGTCCACTTGATCATTTGCTAACCATTAAGAATCTGTACTAAAGTGCTTAAGATATAGATGGTAATCATGTACGATCTTTCTGTTCATATCTTGATATATGAGCATGATCATTTCTGTATTACTAAATCATTTGGATGGACTTGACTTCCTACAGGACTTTAAAGTCTCGCATTCCATGAACATATGTTAGTAATTTGCAGAAGCTAAGCGATACTAGAAAAGCTTGAATTTTGGTATCATCCAGTCCTCTGTTCCCTCTGTTTTTGCAACTCTAGTGCCACTGTCAAGTAATAATTACAGTACACATTTGTTTATATTGCATATGATGAATCTCTTGCAATCGCCCGCTCTAAGTGTCCCACACTCCATCCCAGTAGGCTGGTGGGAGGTGCCTGCACGGATAGCTCATCTGATCCTCGGAAAGATTGTTGAGTGCAAGGATCTTAGATTCGAGTTCCAGTAGTGACATTATAGGAGAGTGGTAGGCGGTAAATCATAGTTTAATCTCACTCAATTCCTCAAAAAGGCAAGGTGCGCACAAAAAGTTACTACATTGAAAAAAGTTACTGCATTGAATGAAGCTCTCGTACTGAACTTAAAACCCTTGCACTCAATAACCTTTCTAAGATCAGTTGAACTACCCGTGCATGAATCTCAAGATCATACAAGTTCTGAAACGTTCAGATTCACACAGCAGTTAGAAAATCAACTTAAAGACATTTTCCACAAACAAATTGTAATGGAAGTTCTTGTGAGAAGGTAAATGTTTATTCTAAACAATTTTCCACAAGACAAATCAGATACCCTCCTCCCACAAAAACCAGTACTCTCAGGAAATATTGAGTAGGCAAAAACAGAGCGATCAGATTCCTGCCTGTAATGGGACAGGAAACGGTGATCAGAGGATGAACTATAATTTTTCCTGACATGTGTGCAAAAATTAACAAACTTTAAAGTAAAAAGCATAAATTTTTGTTGCAAAGATAGTATAACGAATAATGATTTGACAAACGAAACGAAAACAGATAAAACTGGACTAGTGAACTCTGGTTGAGGTCAAATTCAAGTTGAAGAGCAAAGCGATTACTTGGTTGTCTGGTTAGCAGAGCAATGACGTGGTACCTTATCGCACCACAGGCCACATATGATATGAGTCTATGTACATACATTCAGCAGTCCACTTCAAAAGCTATTAGCAAAGGATAGGGTTAGGCAGAAGTCAACCGTCCTTTTCTCTGTGAAACAGCTTCTGTTGTTGTCTGGTAAGAACAAATGTCCTTCCCTATCTTTTTGGATTTATGGGTTTTTGTTCGTTTTCTGTATGCAATCTTTTAGTCTCTGTTTATGAATCACTACTTGGTTGGAGCAAAGTTTCTGTCTTTCTGATCTCATATTCGTGGAGTTTTGTTGCTGTTGTGGCTATGGAAGTGGGAGGTTGGAGGGAAGATAGAATCTGGTGTTTTTCCACCTGCAAACATTTCAAGTTTGTTCTTTTTTGATGGGTTTTGGCTCTAAATGGATCTTTACAGCTTATTATATGATTGTAAAACATATATATGTGTGAATCTATTTGGTTGGAAGATAATGGGGAGAACTTTGAAACTAATAGATGATGGAAGATAATAGGTACGAACTGATCCGAAATAGTTTATTCTGATTTCTTCTTATATTGGAATGTGGGGAGTTCTGTTTTTAGTTGCTTATAGTTTGAAATGCATGTGCTCTTATTGGAATGCTGTCTATGCTTGTTAGTTTTGGATCTCTTTTCTTCTCTTTGCTATGTTATGGTACCTTTTGTGCATATCAACTTTATATGTTTGAATTTTTCATTCTTACCATTTAGATTCATCTATCAGTTGGTTTTTCTCACTATCATTGACTGAAGAATTAATATGGCCAATTCATGATTCTTGACCAGTTGACTTTTGATAATGAGTTCTGAGACTGTAAAAGAAGACTGTCTTGCATGGGCAGTTAGAGATCCGTCCGGAGTTTTATCCCCTTACAAGTTTGCACGAAGGTTTGTTCTATACGTTTTACCATGTTAATTAGTAATGTTTCTGTGTAGGATTTTCTGAAACTTTGCCAGATTTGGTTTTGGACTTCAGCATAATCGATGAGGAATGGAAATGAAATCTTACATATAGAGATCTTAGTTAACCTGGGATATTGGGAAAGGGAAGGGAAAGTAAGGAATAAAAATGATCAGTCAGTATAATTCTATAATCGTGGAGGGTTGGTAATCATTACAAGGAACTGCAAGGAGTGATCATTCTGATTATTGTTTGAGGTTGCTGAGTGACTGTCTATCCTGAAATGTATTACTTAAGAGGAAGAGCAGGAGTTCTCAGGAGTTATTTCACCTACTGATTGCTATCTGAACAAATCTTCTTTTGCATTGCCCTGAAAGGATATTGGCGCTGTACAGCTGATTCATTCTCTTTTCTTGTTTCAACGAACACAGAATTCGGGGTGGTGATGTTTCAAATTCATAAATGAGGAACAGTAGAAAGAATTTACCCTTATCTTGAACTCTTATAATCCTTGACATTTTCATATACATTGTTCAGGTTGCAGTTTTTTTCAGTTGTTGAAGTTGATGCTAAATTGTTTTAACTCCTTAAAATCTTACAGAGTAATTAGTTGAATCCTGTGAAACCATTTCGTAGAAGTTCATTGATATCTTCCTTTTATAAACTAAATTGACTTCGATTCTTGAATAATCTACCCAATAACTTGGTGTTTTCCAAGTGATCAGTTAGTAGCCTAAACTATATTCATACGCTGCCTCGTAATCTTGGAAATCTATGCAGAGCTGTGGGCAAAGATGATGTTTCACTGAAAATTACTCATTGTGGAGTCTGCCATGCTGATGTTTGGAGCAGGAATCAGCATGGAGATTCTAAACATCCTTTGGTGCCTGGGTATGATCCTGATCACATTATCTATTACCATGAATATAGACTTATACCACTATGATTATCTGTTTACAGACATGAGATCGTGGGAATTGTAAAAGAAGTTGGTTCTAATGTTAGCCACATCAAAGTTGGTGACCATGTTGGAGTAGGAACTTATGTTAACTCATGCAGAGAGTGCGAGTATTGTAATGATGGAGAAGAAGTTTATTGTCTGAAAGGATTAGTATTGACTTTTAATGATATAGATGCTGATGGTACAGTGACCAAAGGAGGGTATTCCAGCTACATCGTTGTGCATGAGAGATGGGTGCCCAACGAAATCATTTAATCTACATTCCTTTATCTCAGAAAACATTTGTTTTTAATGCTCTGCAGTACTGGTTGATTTCTGGTAACTTCGAAAAGGAGACATGCGTGTATCGTTTATAATGAGGATGAAGAATAAAGCAATATGTGATTGTCAAATGCTGAAAAAAAACTTCAAAAGTGTAGCTCAGTGATTACAGAAGGATTAGTAGTAAAAACTTTATTATACAGCTGATGCTGCAGAAGTTGGTTTTGATATTGCAGGTACTGCTTCAAGATACCTGATGGTTATCCCGTGGCCTTGGCGGCACCTCTGCTATGTGCTGGAATTACTGTTTATAGTCCCATGATTCGACACAAGATGAACCAACCTGGAAAATCTTTAGGGGTGATTGGACTTGGTGGTCTAGGTCACATGGTAGTAAAGTTTGGAAAGGCTTTTGGATTGAAAGTAACAGTTTTAAGCACTAGCATATCCAAGAAAGAGGAAGCCTTAAGTGTGCTTGGTGCAGACAATTTTGTGGTCTCATCTGATGAAGAACAGATGAAGGTCAAAAACCTCAGATGCTTTTCAGCAGAAAAGATGAATATTTATTTTCTTTCACCATTTTCTGAGAGCTGATGGATTCTATGTAGGCTCTCACCAAATCTTTGGACTTTATAGTTGACACTGCATCAGGTGATCATCCATTTGATGCCTACCTGTCACTTCTGAAGACCGCAGGTGTTTTCATCCTTGTTGGATTCCCAAGTGAAATCAAATTCAATCCTGCAAACCTTGTTGTTGGTAGTTTACTTCATACCATTTCTAGTTTTACGATATCTTAAACTCTGATAGAAAATAATAGTTTACATGGTAAAAAAAGTTTCAAGTCCACTGAATTGCTTACACTACCAATCTTTCAGGCATGAAAACCATGTCTGGTAGTATCGCAGGTGGAACAAGAGTAACACAAGAAATGTTGGAGTTTTGTGCTGCTCATAAAGTTTATCCCAAGATAGAAGTAATTCCTATCCAGTATATAAATGAAGCTCTTGAGAGGCTGACCAAGAGAGACGTAAAGTACCGGTTTGTCATCGATATCGAGAATTCCCTGAATTGATACACGACAGAAGCAAAGAGGAAGTCTCTTCTAAAGCAAAAACGTATGTTTGAAACAACAGTTTCAGTTGCTTCCCTAAAGGTTACATTGCCATTGATGGGGTTAGATTTTCCTGTACATTTTGAATTGGCTGATAGTGGCTATGATCATGATTCTGAAGAAAGTGTGCTTTTCCAAAATAAGATGGTTAGTACTCAGTAGCACTTAAACCTTTCCTAAGAGAGTAAAAAGAACACAACAAGAGTCTTTTCTGCAATTTCTCAAGGGTTGATTGTATATGTTGCTGATACTTGTGAAAGGCCCTTATTTTATATTCATAAACTTCATTTGTTCCAAATAGACACCAAAAGGGTCTCTAATGGTTTCATATTTATACATACATTAATATGCTTACCAACACATTGCTGGATTAGCATTTATTATGATTAATGGTATCTTAATTATGTATTTCACAACAGTGATGAATTGATACTATATGAATAATTTAAATTTTAAAGGATAATTTTATTTTTGAAGTTAAATTAATTTTATTCTTTATCCAGCCAAAACTTGTCTTTTTCTAAAAGATGACTATTCAAATTCCTTACTTAGAACATATAACAAACATGAGAACCAAGTTAGGAATAATTTTAGGAAGGATATGAGCTGTATCGGCAGAAGTTCATCACTTGATATGAATATTGGTTTCCAAGAACAAAGCTGGGGGCCAAAATGATGTAGCTCATTGTCTTAACATACAATGGTATTTCGTGGTGGTTTTAACCGATTCTCACTGGTTCAATTGAGAACCAGTTTTAATGGGTTAACCGGACCGGATAGTCGACCGATCACCGATCGAACCGATCGGACTGGCCGGTCCGGTCCAGTTTTTAAAACCATGACTACATTAGTAAGTGATAAAAAATAGTCTATTTATTAAATAAGAGTAAAGTTGCTAATTATTAAATCTTCTCAAATTTCGAATTTTAGTGAAACTTTGAATAAATTATTATTTTTGTTAATAGATTTTAAAATAAAAGTTAAAACAAAAAGGTCAAATTATAAAAAATTTTCAATATATTATCACTAAATAGTGAAGTCACCATGATACTTACAAAAGTTGAGATCTTGACAATTAAGACCTAA
>JANZLD010000235.1:5512311-5525064 GCA_026413575.1 Erythroxylum carthagenense | reverse complement strand
GATGATGGTTTCTCGCTGAGTTCGCAAACTCACCCAACATTGCAACTGTTTTTCAGGGATTGAAGAGTACCCTGTTAGACGAACGGGAGTATGTCTATTGCATTGGAGTCGAAGACTAGGGTCGGGATCAGTTCGCGTCTGCATTAGCGTCTTTTTGAGTTGTGTGTAAATTAGTATTTTCTGCAACTTTTACTGGATTGAACTGTTATTGTATAGGGCCCTTAATTGATTAATGTATAATTGAGATATGACTACTGAAATCGTGATTTGATTGAATGCATTCGTTTTAAGTGGGCCAGCATAGTTATTGATTTCCACAAACTAGTGTTTTTGCGTCAGTGGGTCCCAATTGGGCGAAAGCCGTATTTGAAAAATGTTTTCTAAAAGTGGTCAATATTGTTACGATTGGAATTGTGACATGGTTGAAAATGATTTCGAACTAAAGTGGACCCAATTGTGTATTGAATTGCGTGGTTGTGATTGATTCTAAAATGCTTTTGAAAATTGCATACTGAGTTTTGTACAGTGATTGAGTGTCGTAGCCTACCAATCTCGTGTGTTGCGGACTCGGATATCACCCACGATATCGGGTTCGGGTCCTGCGGGGTTGGGACGCTACATTGCTGAACTAGGATTTGCATGTGATCACCTAGAATACGAAAAGAAAATTTTGTTGAAAGAATCACACTTCTAGAAAATGACCTAGCTAATTTTTTTGACAGAAAAAATAATCTTTGATGCATTACTTGGTAATGGTAAAGGTGTCTTTGATAAGACAAGAATATGATATGATGAAAATAATAATATCAAGCTGTATAAGAACTTATTTCTTAAAACTAGTAGTAGTTGTAATCAAAATAACAGTAACCTAATGCATGAAAAAAAATGGCAGTAACTCTCATTCATCTTTTTTATGCTTCTATTATGGCAAACATGGACATATTAGTCATTTTTGTAACATGCATAGAATGAGGAAATTATTTAAAATATATGTTTGGAGATCAAAAGATCATATTACTAACTTGAAAGGACCAAGAAAAGTTTGGGTCTTTAAATTGAGATAGTACATTCTACAAATATACTTCAGAACAATAACAAGAGAAAACCAGTGGATAGTTGATAGTAGTTGTTTAAGACATATAACAGGTGAAATATCATACTTTAACTATATTGAAAATAAAGATGGAGGTAATATTGTCTTTGCTAACAAAAACAAGGGAAAGGTCGCTAAAATTGGTAAATTGATGCCTCTGACTCTACTTCTATTGATAATGTTCTATATGTTGACGGTTTGAAACATAAGCTGCTGATTGTGAGTCAGTTATGTGATAAGTGATATAGAATCACATTCTATGCATCTCTTTATGAAATAATTGACAATCATAATGATAACATTGTGTTTGTTGATCCCAGAAATCAAACTATATATTGTGCTCAATTAGAATATATATCTTCCCAGAAGATTGAGTGCTTTATTTCTCTTGAAAATGACTTATTAATCTGACACAGAAGATTTGGACATGCTAGCATGAATATTTTGTCAAAATTGTCCAAAAATAAATTAGTAAGAGGATTAGCTAATCTTACTTTTGAAAATTATCAGGTTTGTGAAGCATGCTTAAAAGGAAAACAAGTTAGAAGTAGCTTTCCACCCAAGAATGATGTATCTACTAACCAACCGCTTAAGCTTATACATATGAATTTGTTTGGTCCAATTAAAACTCAAAGTTTTGGTGGTAAACATTATGGTTTCGTTGTAGTAGATGATTACTTTAGATTCACTTGTGTTTATTTCCTAGCAAATAAGGATGATGCTTTAGAAATTTTGTAAGAAAATTCAAATTAAAAAAGGATACTACATTACCATAATTTAAAGTGACCATGAAGGAGAATTTGATAACAAAAAGTTGTAAGGATTTCTATAATGATAATCGTATAACTCATAATTTATCTTGTCCAAGGACTCCTTGGCAGAATGGGATTGTTGAGAGAAGGAACATGACCCTTGCTTTATATGAAAGTAGTCTACCTTATAACTATTAGATAGAAGTTGTGTCTATTGCCTGTTACATTCTAAACAGGTGCCTTATAAGGCCCATTCTCAAAAAGACTCCTTATAAACTACGGAAAGGAAGAAAGCCCAATGTTGCCTACTTTTAGGCTTTTGGTTGCAAGTGTTTTGTGTTGAATAATGGTAAGGATAACCTTGGTAAATTTGATGCAAAGTCTAACGAAGCCATCTTTTTGGGATATGATATTGTTAGAAAAGGATTTAGAGTCTATAATAAAAGAACCAAGAGGTTAGAAGAGTTAATACATGTTGCATTTCAAGAAGCACTGTCCTCAACAACAACTACTGATTCAGATGATCAGGAGCATCCTTTGGTCCCTTAAGACACGCCACAAACTCAAACTGCACTAGTAGTACCTTCAGATTTGCAAGATTAAGAAGGTCCTTCTGAAGATAGGACAAAAGAGGCTCCTTTTGCGAATACACCTCAACAGGCACCTACGTAGCAAAGGACACCAGATGCTCAAAGCAGAAGTTTCAGGACATCAAGAGAATAGAGAGGTCTTGATGCACTTCAGTTTGTTCTGAGAGACCCTTCAAAAGGTCTAAGAACCAGAGCCTTCTTTAAAAACAATTAAGTTGCTTTTGTTTCACAACTAGAACCAAAGATTGTTGAAGCAACACTTGCTGATGAAAGCTGGATTGCAGCTATGAATGATGATTTAAACCAGTTTGATAGTAACCAAGTTTGGAATCTGGTATCCTATCCACAAAACAAGTCAATCATTGGAATTCATTGGGTATTTATAAACAAACTTGATGAAAATGGTAAGGTGGTAAGAAATAAAGCTAGACTTATACCTTAATGTTATAATCAACAGGAAGGTATTAATTTTGATGAGACTTATGCACTTGTTGCTAAACTAGAGTCTATAAGAATTTTACTTGCTTTTACACGTCATAGAAAATTTAAATTATTTAAACAAAAATGCTTTCTTAAATGGATATCTTAACAAAAAATTGTTTGTTAAGCAACCTCCAGGTTTTGAGAACGCAGAACATCCAGATTATGTGATGAAATTAGAAAATCCTTTTATAGTCTAAAGTAGGCTCCTCGAGCATGGTATGACAGGTTGAGTAACTTCCTGCTTGATAATAACTTTGAAAGAGGAAAGGTAGATAAAACTTTACTTATTAAGACAAAGGATAATGAATTACTCATAGTTTAAATATATGTTGATGACATAAGATTTGGTGGCACTAACCCATCTTTCTGTCAAGAATTCTCAACTTTAATGTAGGGGGAGTTTGAGATGAGTATGACGGGGAAACTATCCTTCTTCCTTGGTTTGCAAATCAAGCAAACAAAAAAAGGTATTTTTTTATGCGGGGTTAGTCTCCCTCGGAGGATATTGTAATTTGTGCCTTTTCCGTTGTAAAAAAAGATATTTTTATTAGTCAAGACAAATACACAAAGGAACTTATCAAGAAATATCAGCTTGAAAATGCCAAACTAATGAGAACTCCAATGTATAGTGGAACTAAGCTTGATAAGGATGAACTAAGCAAGGCTATTGATGAGAAGAAATATAAAGAAATAATTAGTTTAATTCTATATTTAAGTTCAAGACCAGATATTATGCTTATTGTGTGTTTTTGTGCATGTTTTCAATCAAATCCAAAAGAGGGGCACCTTCAAACAATCAAGGGGATCTTTCGTTATCTTCTTGAAACTATAGATTTTGGACTATGGTATCTAAAAACAAATACATATGACAAGGTTGGCTACTGTGATGCAGATTATGTAGGTGATAAGGTTGACAGGAAAAACACAAGTAGCTATTGTCAATTCCTTGGTGAATGTTAGCTTTTTTATCCTACAAGAAACAAAATTGCATAACATTTTCAATAACTGAAGTAGAATATATAGTAATCGCTAACTGTTGTGCTCAGATTTTGTGGAAGAAACATCAACTTTTGGATTTTCTCTAAACTTTGGTCATATTCTTATATTATGTGACAGCATAAGTGCAATTATTTTATCTAAAAATCATGTGCATCACTCTAGTACTAAGCATATAGAAGTTAAACATCACTTTCTTAAAGATCATGTCTTAGAAGGAACTATTGAATTATTGCATGTTAAACACCAAAAACCAAGTTGCTGAAATTTTTACTAGGCCTCTTTAAGAAGATATATTATGTTTACTAAAAAAAGAGCTTGGTATGTGCAGATTATCAGATAACTAACTCTGTTCAAAGATTTTATCTTCAAAAAATATGTTACTTCTTTTTGCAGATATTAACAGGCTCCTTCTAATGTGACACATAGAATGCTCTTGTCATTTTAAAAAGGAAGAGTAACTTTGTTTGGAAGTTGCAGTTACTGAACGATGTAGTTTTTGTTTTGAAAAAGAGTGCACAATATTGTCGGATATTAATAGGCTCCTTTTAATATGACACATAGAAGGCTCCTATCATGTCAAAAAGGAAGAGTAACTTTGTTTGGAAGTTGCGGTTACTAAATGATGTAGTTTTTGTTTTGAAAAAGAGTATACAATATTTTTAGTTTTGGTACACGATGGTAGAAGATACAAGACGTTATTAAAATTCTAGGAACGTGTGCAGTCTTTTCATCTTATTAGAAAGTCCACTCTCAGAAAACCATTGGCATACCCAATAACGGTTCCATTACTTCAACTCATCTTTTTTATATATATAACTCAAGATTCGAGTTTGATCCGATTATCTGGGACTTATGAGTCACCCACTCAGACTCATAGATAGGTAAATTCGGGTTTAATCTTAGATAGTATCAGAGGTACGCTGCTCTAACGGATGGGCCTTCATCACCAGAGGGATTACATCACCTTAAACAAAGGATGCTCCTCCCAAGGCTTGAACCCACGACCGCACACAATCCTCTCCTCCTTTCTACCACTAGGCTACCCCGTGAGGGGCAACTTCAACTTATCTTTGATGTCACTTGAAGTTACTCACCACAATCGAATTCTTTTTCTCTAATTAAACCCTAAAATTGTTAGAAATTTCAGGCAACCTTCACTGAAATGGCACGAAGTAAGTCTAAGAATCCAAACTCCTTCAAACCCACTTTGAGCCATAGAAAAATCTGACACCATGAACAAAGGCCTGAATCCTCTGTTCCTGAATCTTCTATGACATCCACACCAAGTCACCAAAAACCCAGACGGAACCCATTGCCTCTTCCTCTATCAAAAAGTCACTATTTTTTGGGAAACTCATACAAAGACTGATGGAACCCTTACATAAGTACGAATGAAAAAGGAAGAATATGTCATTGTCATCACCAAAAAAGACGACTTCTGATTCATCTAGTGAAGACCTCTACCATGAATTTAAGATCAAAAAGAGGAATGATCCTTGGCATCACTCTGTTGAAAAGGACCCATATTCTAACAAATCAAACCCTAATTCGCTCGAAGACAAAGTGGAACCTCTTAATGAAGAGGAGTCTACTAGTGCAGAGAAATCACCTAGTAAAGGGGAGTCTCCAATTTCACCGGAGAACATAGGTGTTCTCTTTCATTCTCCAGTTACAAGTCCCTATTCTCCACCATATTTACACCCTCACCTTCACCACCACAATCACATGAGCCTACTCTAACTACTCTAATTTTTTCACCAAGATAGTCACCAATTCCTAAATTGGTTCATCTATCCCCAATTTTCCTGAGGAACAATGGATTATTTTTGTGAACAACGATGACTATAAAGAGGAACTTGTTTACCTCATCAGAAAACCAAGAATAAGAAGCAGTACATTCATAGTATCGATTGAGAAAGAGACTTTGATTGAAAAGGAAAAGAATTTTAACAAAGATGATGAACTAATGCAAGAAGAATTTTCTCAAAAAAAGAAGAAGAGAAGAAATAAGAAGAGGAAAGGCTCCTATCCTTAAGGAACCTACAACGGATTCTGTAACTCAAGAGGACCCTCTCTTTGATGAAACCCCAAAAGCTCCTGTTAAAAAAATCCAAAAGAAAGGCCCCCTCTATACCAGAAAAAGGAGAGTCATCAGAACCTTCTAAAACCTTCCAATCAATGGAAGTTGAGGCAAGACACAAAATGCACTACAGAAAAATCAAGGTGGTTATTGAACACATTTTGCCTCCTTTCATGTTTGATGGTATTGGTATTAACATCTTTCTCTACTTTCTTACAATAAGTTGGCATAATTTTCTTAAAATAGGTTGGCTTAATTTTTTCTGAATGGTGACTTAGAAGAAGAAGCTTATATGGACTAACCAGAAGGTTTTGTGACTGCAGAAAAGGAAAATATGGCGTGTAAATTAAAAAAGTCAATATATGATTTGAAACAAGCTTCCTGACAGTGATATCTTAAGTTCAATGATATCATTACCTCTTATAGTTTTGTAGAGAACATTGTTGATAGTTGTATCTATATGAAGGTCAGTGGGAACAAGTTAATTATTTTGGTACTACATGTTGATAATATTCTTTTGGCTGCTAATAATTTGGGCTTATTACATAATGTAAAGAAATTTCTCTCTAACAACTTTGAAATGGAAGATATAGGTGAGGCATCTTATGTGATTAGAACAGAAATATCTGTGACAAGACACAAGGATTATTAGGGTTGTCTCAGAAAGGATATATTAATACAGTATTAGAAAGATTTAAGATAGAAAAATGCTCAGTAGAGGTAGTTCCAATTCAAAATAGGGATAAATTTAGTAAAATACAATGTTCTAAAAATGATTTGGAATGAAAGGAAATGGAATCTATTCCCTATCCATATGTAGTTGGGAGTTTTATGTATATTTAGACTTGTCCTTGGCCAAATATCAATTTGGCTACTGGAAGGCTAATATCAAAGTAATCCCAGATTAGACCACTGAAAAGCTACAAAGAAAATTCTTAGTTATTTACAAGGCACCAATGATTACTTACTCGCATAAAGGAAAAAAATCACTTAAAAGTGATTGGTTATTCAGATTCAGACAATACTAGTTATGTAGACTCAAGAAAATCTACCTTCAGTTATCTATTCCAACTAGCAGGAGGGGCAATTTCTTGGAAGAATGGAAAACAGTTTATCATTGCTAATTCCACTATAGAGGCCAAATTTGTGGCGTGCATTGAGGTCACTATTCAAGCATTGTGGTTGTGAAACTTTGTCTTAGGGCTAGGTATTATCAACAGTATTGCTAGACTACTAAGAATTTATTGTCACAGTTTTCTTCTTCTCTAAATTTGACAAGTATTATAAAGGTGCTAAACATATTGATTCAAAATACTTATTAGTTAAAGAAGAAGTACAAAAACATAGTGTTAATTGAGCATATTAGAACTGATATAATGATAACGGATCTGTTAACTAAAGGATTGCCGCCTACAACATTTACTAGTCATGTTGAAAAGATGGGCATTATAGATAAATCCTTATTAGTATGAGATCATGTTATGTATATACATATGTTTGGATATTTGCTATTATTGTTTTGACACTTATAAGTTCATGAAGTTATGCTTTTGCTTATTTCTTAGTTGTCACATTATGTTGTATACATACATTGTTTTATTGTGATAACAAATTATGTTTTGAGAAAACATTAAAGTTGAGAATTACAGTGTTTCTCGATTGCAATTAATTTAAGTTGAGTTGATTGTGTGATATTTAGAAGGAATTATATCGTTAGATGACTTGTGACCATGATCCCATCATTTCAATTTATTCAAGTTTGGTGGCTTGATAGATCCAATATATGGTGCAAACTTGTGTTGTTGGATAATTAAGTTGTAATATGGGCCAAATGGAAGATTGCTAAATTAATTTAATAATTATAAAATGTGGCTCATATTACTTTATTTGATTATAATATAAAGCAGGCCCAAAATAGTGGTCATTAGGTATATAGAGAAAATTAAAGTCATTAGGGTTTTATTATAATTAATAAAACCCCTTCCCTCTCCCTTCAGTCAATGTAAGTGAACAATTATCAAAGATACATATGTTCTTACACTATTGAAAAATAATGAAGAAAGGAAGAAGGTGAGAGTGGATAAAGCTTTTGCGTAGAAAAAGTATTTGCGATCAAGAAGGGATTACACATATTGAGCATGGATCAAGGTTAGAATTTCTTTTTTTTGTTTGTTTTGTTTATAGTATAGATCTTAGGGTTTGAAGGTGTTGAATTAATTATGTCATAGCTCATTTTGGTGGTGTTTAATTTTGAGGATCAAACTCATGAACACAAAGACATCAAATCAATTGTTGACATCATGCTGATGACTGAGTTTACATGTCATCAAGTTTCAGTTTCAAAATGCGTGGCTAGCTCATGCAGGGTTCGCAGATGTGGTTACTACCTACTGGCACTCGGATGCGGACACCATCAGGACTTCCCTAGCCACCCTTTCGAATCATCTTTCGCAGTGGAACAAGGATGTTTTTGGCCACATCTTCCATCGCAAAAAATATCTTCTCGCTCACTTGGAGGGTCTCCACCGAGCTATGCAAACGGACTGTTCTGACTCGTTTTTGGATCTGGAGGACCAGCTTAGCACCGAGCTTTACTAGGTGCTGAGTGAGGAGGAGATTTTCTAGCACCAACGGGCCAAGTGTGATTGGACCTCGAAGGGTGATTGAAACACCAAATTTTACCACACCGTCACCCTGGCTAAACGGAAGAAACTCAAAATCAACTGCCTTACGGATGACACGGGCTCTTTGATCTCAAACCAGCTGCAGCTACGACAATTAGCCAGTAATTTTTATAAGCAGTTGTACACCCCTGAAGATGTTACCCGGCCTCCGCCACTCCCCTCTGGAGCTTTCCCGCGACTTTTTACATATAGGATTTTTGAGCTAAGAACCTTGGTCTATGCTACTGAAATTCGGACTGCTGTATTTTCTATAAACCCCACTAAATCCCTGGGAGTGGATGGTTTCAATGCGCTCTTCTTTCAGAACCAATGGGCCACAGTAGGTCCCTCTATTATCTCCTTTATCCAAGCGATTTTTCGACAGGAGCGATGGGAGGAGGATTTGAATCATACCATTTTGGTCCTAATCCCTAAAATTCCCAACCCTACCCACATCTCCTAGTTCCGACCCATTAACCTCTGTACGATGCTGTACAAGGCCATAGCAAAAATTATTGTAAACCGGCTTAAAGGTCACCTTGACTCTCTCATGAAATCCAATCAATGCAGCTTTATCCCAGGCCGTAAAATCACCGATAACATTATCATTGTCCAGGAGGTTATTCACACGATGAGGAAAAAGCAGGGTAAAACTAGTTATATGGCGCTCAAAGTTGATCTGGAAAAGGCCTATGACCAGCTTCGATGGAATTTCCTACATGACACCCTCACCAACATTGGGCTCCCGACCAACCTTATCCAGATCATCCTCAAGTGTGTTACGACCGTTACCCTGCAAGTTGATCGGCAAGGTACCTTATCTGAACCTTTTCACCCCTCCAGAGGCCTCAGGCAAGGCGATCCCTTATCACCCTACTTGTTTGTGCTCTGTATCGAACGTTTAGGGCATCTTATTAATCTGGAGGTGGGGCAGGGACAGTGGCATCCGATTAAGTTAAGCCCTACAGGCCCGCCTCTCTCTCATGTATTCTTTACCGACAATCTTATTCTCTTTGCAGAAGCCACGAATCGTCAAGCGTAGGTGCTTTCTAGGACACTCGAGAACTTCTGTAGGGCTTCAGGATAATGCATGAACAAAGATAATTCTCGAGTGTTCTTTTCTAAGAAAGTTCCCCGCACTACTGTACGGCATCTCAGCCAAGCGTTGGATGTACCTAGTACGAATAACCTTGGAAAATACCTTGGTGTCCCTCTGATCCATGAGCGTACCTCCTGGCACACTTATCAATACATTCTGGACAAAGTCTATAAGAAATTGGCTGGGTGGAAAGCCAGGACGCTTTCTTTAGCAGGCAGGGTTACTTTAACCCAATCTGTTATCGTCGCCCTCCCTATTTTTACTATGCAAACTGTTCACCTGCCCCGCCAACTTTTCGATGATTTGGAAAAATGCGGAACTTCATCTAGGCTTCTCAGGAGGGGTCTCAGAAAATTCATCTTGGTAACTGGGTTGCTATGTGTACGCCTAAAAAAAGATGCGGGTCTGGGCTTAAAATGCCTTCGCTTTACGAATGATGCGATTCTTGCTAAGCTTGGTTGGGATCTTCTTACTAAACTCAATGCCTTATGGGTCCAGCTCCTGAGAGCCAAATACCAGGTTGATTTCTCTCACCTCCCCCTAACTTTGGCTCACGCAGGACTTTCGACCTTTTGGAGGGGGCTGACAGCAGTCTGGCATATTGTGCATCAAGGCGCTATTTGGCAGCTAGGAGATGGCCGACGCATCCACTTCTAGCGGGATAACTGGGTCGAGGACTTGGGACCCCTCTACTTAATGGCGACCACTCAAGTTCCGAAGTGTGCTATGGATGCTACAGTGTTTGACTACCTTACTCAGGACGGCGCCTGACAATGGCATAGGTTCCAACATTACCTCCCCTCGATAGTCTGTATGATGCTCGCGTCCTATTGGTATCATTACACCGCCCATGAGGTAGATCAACTGCTGTGGGGTCCCACCCATCCTAGGCCATTCATTGTCTCCTTGGCCTATGACCTCATCGAACAAGCAGACACGGAGACTCCTAGTTGTCGATGGGAC
Source organism: Erythroxylum carthagenense (assembly GCA_026413575.1). Lineage (NCBI taxonomy): Eukaryota > Viridiplantae > Streptophyta > Magnoliopsida > Malpighiales > Erythroxylaceae > Erythroxylum > Erythroxylum carthagenense. Next base: position 5,514,342 of record JANZLD010000235.1, on the reverse strand, counting down.
GTCATTTGGAAATGGGTCGAGCCCCAGCGGATAAGGTCCTTTCTCTGGCTTCTTGCGAAATAAAAGCTGTTAACTAATCAACAACGGGTGGTGCGGCATCTTACACTGAATAGTGGGTGTCCTTTTTGTGGACAGGAAGAGTCTATTCTTCATGCTCTTCTGGATTGTCCATGAGTAAGATCTTTCTGGCATCAATTCCCAGCCGCATGCCAGGCCAGGATTCTCTCCCACACAGATGAGGTCTCGTGGCTTATTAGCAACCTCCAACCTCCACTCACGCTCAATCAGCATAATTGGGCGACTATCTTTGGTGTAGCGTGCTAGTTCTTATGAAAATGGCGTAATAATAGCATTTTTGATTCGGCCTTCATCTGGCCTGTGGACAGGATCTGCATTGTCATGGATTATGTTGATTGGATTCTCTGGGTGACTACTGTGGAATCTCGGGTCTTCCAGCTATAGAGCCTTCCTGTGGGCGCTGCTGTGCGATGGAATCCCCCGATGGAGGGATGGCTCAAGATCAACACAGATGGTGCCGTCAGACCAGGATTCAACCTAGCAGCAGCTAGTGGTATCTTTCGGTCCAGTTCTAGACACTAGTGTAGTGGGTTTCTCCACAATTTAGGCACGGGAGCACCTCTAGAAGTAGAGTTATGGGTAGTCCACTCAGGTCTTCCCCTGGCTTAGGATCGTAGGTACCGACGAGTAATAGTCGAAGTGGACTCTATGGAGGTAATTAATATCCTCTCCGCTTCACAAAGTATGTTGTCTGACGATTTTCCTTTAGTGACAAGTATACGAGAATTGGTCCACCTGAAGTGGAGGTGTTGCGACTAACTATCCAACATACAAAAATAGATGAAGAACGAATGCAGAACTTTGAGAGAGAAAGCTAGTGAGAGAATGTAAACTAAAACAGAGTAGAACAGAGGATTAAGAACTCAGCAGTCACTGAGGTTTTTCTTTTATTAATCGAAGTGTGTATTACAACTGAGATTGTAAGAGTATTTATAACAATTCAATCCTAACTGTTTTCTAAATGTTGTTGATTTCTTGACTTCTTTTATTCTTTACGTCGTCTTTTCTTCATACGTCACTGCATGGCTGTGTATGGGAGTTTCTTCTGTCGGAATTCTTGAGATATATCCTTCATACTCCTCCTTGGATCAGGAATTCAGTTTCTAAACTCCCACTGACTTCCTTAAAAATTCAAATCGTGACACATGAAATCCCTTTGTGAATAAATTGGCAATTTGATTTTCAGTAGAAATATACTCCAACTTTATCTCTCCCTCCTGTAGCACATCTCTCAGATAGTAATACCTGAGTTTAAAGTGCTTCGTCTTTCCATGGAATACCGAATTCATTGATATAGAGATTGCAGCTTGATTATCCACATACACTACCGTTGTTGTCAATAAGTGAACCTGCAAATCTCTAAGCAATTTTCTGACCCACACGACTTGTTTTGCCGCTGCGGTAGCTGCCACTAGTTCAGCCTCCGCAGTTGACAAAGCAACTAATTCTTGTTTCTTAGAATTCCAGGAAAAATTCGCTGATCCTAGAGTAAGACAATACCTGGATGTGCTTTTCATATCCTCCGATGCTCCACCCTAATTGTTGTCTGTATAGCACTTAAGTTCGCACGTCCCTGTCTTCTCGTACAATAATCCATACTCATTTGTCCCTTTAAGGTATCTTAATACTCTTTTCACTGCGGTGAGGTGTTGTCTTCCTGGATTGCTTAAGTATCTCGATAGTACACTCACCGGATACAATTTTTCCTTCCTCTTTTCTTATCAATTTTTCCTTCGGACATATTAGAGTAGTGACATACTTGTATTGGTCCAGTTTGAATCGTTTCAATACATCATGAATATATTTCCTCTGGCTTACTTCAATTCTATCGTCTAGTTGCTTCACCTCCATACCTAAGAAATACTTCATTTCACCTAAGTCTGTCATTTCAAAGGTTCTACTGAATTGTTGTTTCAAGCTACGGACTTGTGCTTCAGAGTTTCCAGTGATCAA
>JANZLD010000235.1:5498069-5512211 GCA_026413575.1 Erythroxylum carthagenense | reverse complement strand
TAACTTTGATTTACAGTAGTTCTTATGAAAAGAACAAGTTTTTTCTTTTGACAAAACGATTTTGAAGGTTTTTCAAACAAGGGGAAATACATAATTCAACCCCCCCTCTTGTGCATTTATACATTGTATAATAAGCATTATAATAACGTGTGATTCATTTAAAAATCTTCTTGCTTATAAGATTATAAAGTATATAACCTTTGGACTTTGTATCACAACCAATAAACATAAGCTTCTTACTTTTATCATCTAGCTTTACTCTTGTTTCATTAACAACATGAGGAAGAGTTGGTTTTTAATTGCTTCATACCTCTTGAGGACTAATTTTCTGCAAGCTTTTTGTAGATCATCTATTACTCAAATATACAACTGAAAATATAACTTCTACCTAGAATTCTTTAGGCATGTGTTTGCTCTTTAATATGCTTCTAGTCATGTCAAGAATGATTATGTTCTTCCTCTCCACAATACCATTTTGCTGTGGTGACCTTGGGACTTTCAAGAATCTTCTAATTCTATGAGATTCGAAGAAATCATCAAATTGTTTGGAATTGAACTCACCACCTCTATTGTTCTCAAGGCTTTAATCAAATAGCCACTTTCATTTTCCACTAGTATTTTGAATTTTTTAAAAGGTCTCAAAAGCTTTAGATTTCTCCTTCAAAAAATAAACCTAAGTTTTTTTTAATTAAAATCATCAATAAACAACAGGAAAAACTTGTTCTTACTAGGAAAGAGAGGATTAATTGGGCCATATATATCAGCATGTACAAGTTGGAGTAGCTTTGATGATCTTGAAAATAAATCCTTTGGAAAGCTAGCTTTGAAATGCTTCCTATAAATACAACCTTCACAATTTGATTTGGATGGTTAATAAGAGGCAAGCCATGCACCATATTTTCTTTCACGAATTGCTTCAAACTATTAAAGTTCAAATGTCCCATTCATTGATGCCAAAGCCAAGAAGAATCAGACACACAAGCTTTCAAATACTTCTCATTATTAGTTTGAAGTTTAGGAGGAAAACATTATGTTCTTTGACATTTTAACTTTAGCAATCAACTTATCTTCACAATCTCTAATCATTAATCCACCATCCTTCAATTGATACCCTTTCTCCAAAAGTTGGCCTAAACTCAAAATGTTTGCTTTGAGCGAAGATACATAATGTACTTGGGAAATAAATTGATAAGATCCATTTTTAGCCAAAATTAGAATATTCCCTATCCCTTCAACATTCACATTTCTATTGTCTCCAAAAGAAATAGTTCTTTTAAAAGATTCATTCAAAGAAACAAATAAGTTTTTCTTACCTGTCATGTGATTGCTTGCATTACTGTCCAAAAATCATGCTTCTTGATCTTTTTCTTCATTATACATTAATAAGAAGGCTGATTCTTCTTCATTTGGTCTTTTTATGCAATAAGTTTTGTCTTCCTTTTCTGCCCCATTTCTGCATTCGAAGGCATAATGACCATATTTTTCATAATTATAAAACTGCATATTAACTTTTTTACCACCCCTTTTGTGCTAAGTTGCTCTGCCAAATCCTCTTACTAACTGTCTCTGATTTGAATCTTTAAAATTATTGGAGTTTCTATTAAATCTTCCTCTTCCTCTACCTTAATAATTTCCACATCCATGACCATAAAATTTGCCTCTTCCTCTTCCTCTTTGAGAAAAATCCTTCTTTTTGTCATTGTCTTTTAAAGATAATTTCGAAAGAAGAACTTGATCAGATTGAGGTTTTTTCTTTATCATCCGTTCTTCATGAGCTTATAATGAGCATATCAACTCATCAATATAGATTGAATCTAAGTCCTTTGATTCTTCAATTGCCACAATCAAATACTCAAATTTTGGATCCAAAAAATGCAAAATCTTTTCAACAACACAAGAATCTTGTAGAGTTTCTCCGTATATTCTGAGTTGGACAACAATTTACTAAACTCTAGAAAATATAAAGAAATTAATTTAAAGCTTTTTATGTTAAGCGCCTCAAACTCAGCTCTCAAGGTTTGACGACATACTTTGAGCACTTTATCACTCCCTTTGAAAGAATTATGCAAAATTTCCTAGGCTTCTTTGGCACTTGAAGCACTCGATATTTTTTCAAACATGCTTTCATCCAAACACATATGAATAAGAGTCAAAGCTTTTTGGTCTTTCTTCTGAGCTTTATGTAGAGCATCCCTTGCATTAAATCATCTTCATTTTCAGGTTGTTCAAGTCCCTTCTTGACATCTCATACATCTTGCGATCTAAGCCAAGCTTTCATACAAATACACCAATTATCATAACCCTCTATGGTGAGTTTTGGGAATTGAAAGGAAAACAGGACTCCATTCATCATTGATGAACCAAAACTGATTTATATTAGTGAAAGAGAGGCGTCAGCTCTTGCTCCTAGATTTGGCCTCCTATAATGGCACTGAAAAGACCAGTAAGTAAGGCTGATGTGGCTATAAAGAAGAAACCTGAAAAGGTTGTGAACCCTTTGTTTGAGAAACAACCAAAGCAGTTCGGAACTAGGGTTGTTGTAGCGTTCCTTTTTTAAACAAAAAGATTGGCACGTCAAAACATTTAAGAGGCCTTAAAGTTCCCAAAGTGATCGAAAGATTTCTTGTGAAGAGAAAAAGTTAGAATTTGTTCTCTTCGTCACCCGTCGGTTCACTTCCTCAGATTAAGTGAGCATGGTGGTGGGCACTTCATCTAATTCTAACATCCACCACCAATTTCCTCTAAAATATGGACTCGGCCTATGCCCTCATAGAATACACAGACACAGAGGCTCCTAGTTATAGATGGGAGGTCATTTGGAATTGGGTCGGGCCTCAGTGGATAAGGTCATTTCTCTGGCTTCTTGCGAAACAAAAGCTGTTAACTAATCAACAACGAGTGGTGAGACATCTCACATTGAAAAGTGGGTGTCATTTTTGTGGACAAGAAGAGTCTATTCTTCATGCTCTTCGAGATTGTCCGCGAGTAAGGTCTTCCTGGCATCGATTTTCAGCCGTTTGCCAGGCCAGAATTCTCTCCCACATGGACGAGGTCTCGTGGCTTCTTAGCAACCTCCAACCTCAAACCGCACTCAATCAGCCTAATTGGGCGACTATCTTTGGTGTAGAGTGCTGGTTCTTATGGAAATGGTAGAATAATAATGTCTTTGATTCGACCTTCGTCTGGCTTGTGGACGGGATCCGCATTGTTACAGATTATGTTGATTGGATTCTTCGGGTGACCACGGTGGAATCTCGGGTCTTCCAGTTGCAGAGCCTTCCTTTGGACGCTGCTGTGCGATGAAGCCCCCCGATGGAGTGATGGCCCAAGATCAACACAGATGGTGCCGTTAGACCAGGATCCCACCTAGCAGCAACTGGTGGCATTTTCCGGTCAAGTTCTGGAGATTGGTATGGTGGGTTTCTCCACAATTTAGGTGTGGGAGCTCCTCTGGAAACGGAATTATGGGGAGTCCACTCAAGCCTTTCCCTGGCTTGGGATTGTGGGCACCGCCAAGTAGTAGTAAAAGTGGACTCTTTGGAGGAAATTAATATCCTCTCCGCTTCACAAAGTCTGCTGTCTGACCTTTTTCCTTCGGTGACAGGTATACAAGGCTTGGTCTACCGGGAGTGGGAGGTCCACTTCCAACATATCCATTGGGAAGGCAATCAATGTGTAGATAGACTTGCAGCATTAGCCTATCTGTCGGGTCCTGGCTTGCATTACCTACAAGATCCTTTGGAGATTATTCAAGACATACTCACTTATAATATGCATGACATGATGTATCCTCGCACCCTGCGTTAGACGCGGCGGGTCTGCGAGTCTGCTTTATTTTGATCTTTCCTTTGTTAAAAAAATGTTGCCTTTATGTCCACAATCACGTGTTGGAGGACTACAAACATCACTCTCTCTTTATCTTTAAAATCTATTTAATTCCCGAATTCTAAATCAAAGTGATCGAAAGATTTCCTGTGAAGAGAAAAGTTGGAATTTGTTCTCTTCATCACTCGTCGGTTCACTTCCTTAGATTAAGTGAGCATGGTGGTGGGCATTTCATCTGGTTCTAATATCCACCACCAATTTGCCTCTAAAAGGTCGACTCGGCCTATGTCCTCATAGAACACGCAGACATGGAGGCTCCTAGTTGTAGATGGGAGGTCATTTGGAAATGGGTTGGGCCCTAGCGGACAAGGTCATTTCTCTGGCTTCTTGCGAAATAGAAGCTGTTAACTAATCAACAATGAGTGGTGATACATCTCACATTGAATAGTGGGTGTCATTTTTGTGGACAGGAAGAGTCTATTCTTCATGCTCTTCGGGATTGTCCACCAGTAAGGTCTTTCTAGCACCGATTTCCAACCGTATGCCAAGCCGGGATTCTCTCCCACACAGACGAGGTCTCGTGGCTTCTTAACAACCTCCAACCTCCACCCGCACTTAATCAGCCTAATTGGGCGATTATCTTTGGTGTAGCGTGCTGGTTCTTATGGAAATGGCGGAATAATAACGACTTTGATTCGACCTTCTTCTGGCTTATGGACGGGATCTGCATTGTTATAAATTATGTTGATAGGATTCTCCGGGTGACCATGGTGGAATCTCGGGTCTTCCAGCTGCAGAGCCTTCCTTTGGGCGCTGCTGTGCGATGGAGGCCCCCGATGGAGGGATGGCTCAAGATCAACACGGATGGTGCCGATAGACCAGGATCCCACCTAGCAGCAGCTGGTGGTATTTTTCGGTCCAGTTCTAGACATTGATGTGGTGAGTTTCTCCACAATTTAGGCGCAGGAGCACCTCTGGAAATTGAATTATAGGGAGTCCACTCAAGCCTTTCCCTAGCATGGGATCGTGGGTACCGCCGAGTAGTAATAAAAATGGACTCCCTGGAGGTAATTAATTTCCTCTCCGCTTCACAAAATCTGTTGTTTGACCATTTTTCTTTGGTGACAGGAATACTAGACTTGGTCCACCGAAAGTGGGAGGTCCACTTCCAACATATCCATCGGGAAGGCAATCAATGTGCAGATAGATTTCCAGCATTAGCCTATTGGTCGGGTCCTAGCTTGCATTACCTACAAGATCCTCTGAAGACTATTCGAGACGTACTCACTCATGACATGCATGTCATGATGTATATTCGCACCCTGAGTTAGATGCGGCAGGTCTGCGAGTCTGCTTTATTTTGGTCTTTCCTTTGTAAAAAAAATGCTATCTCTATGTCAACAATCACGTGTTGGAGGACTACAAACATCACTCTCTCTTTATCTTTAAAATCTCTTTAATTCCTGGATTCCAAAACAAAGTGATCGAAAGATTTCTTGTGAAGAGAAAAGTTGGAATTTGTTCTCTTCGTCACCCGTCGATTCACTTCCTCAGATTAAGTGAGCATGGTGGTGGGTACTTCATCTGGTTCTAATATCCACCACCAATTTGCCTCTAAAATGTGGACTCGGCCTATGTCCTCATAGAACACACGGACATGGAGGCTCCCAGTTGTAGATGGGAGGTCATTTGGAAATGGAACGGGCCTTAGCAGATAAGGTCATTTCTCTAGCTTCTTGTGAAATAGAAGCTGTTAACAAATCAACAACGGGTGGTGAGACATCTCACATTGAATAGTGGGTGTCATTTTTGTGGACAGGAAGAGTCTATTCTTCATGCTCTTCGGGATTGTCCACGAGTAAGGTCTTTTTGGCACCGATTTCCAGCCGTATGCCAAGCCGGGATTCTCTCCCACACGGACGAGGTCTCGTGGCTTCTTAGCAACCTCCAACCTCCATCCGCACTCAATTAGCCTAATTGGGCTACTATCTTTGGTGTAGCGTGTTGGTTCTTATGGAAATGACAGAATAATAGCGTCTTTGATTCGATTTTCGTCTAGCCTGTGGACGGGATCCGCATTGTTATAGATTATGTTGATTGGATTCTCCGAGCGACCATGATGGAATCTCGAGTCTTTCAGCTGCAGAGTCTTCCTTTGGGTGTTGTTGTGCGATAGAGCCCCCCGATGGAGGGATGACTCAAGATCAACACGGATGGTGCCGTTAGACCAGGATCCCACCTAGCAGCAGCTGGTAGTATTTTTTGGTCCAGTTTTGGACATTGGTGTGGTGAGTTTCTTCACAATTTAGGAGTGGGAGCACCTCTAGAAACATAGTTATGGGGAGTCCACTCAGGCCTTTCCCTGGCTTGGGATTGTGGGTACCACTGAGTAATAGTAAAAGCGGACTCCTTGGAGGTAATTAATATCCTCTTCGCTTCACACAGTCTGTTGTTTGACCCTTTTCTTTTGGTGACAGGTATACGAGACTTGGTCCACCGAGAGTTAGAGGTCCACTTCCAACATATCCATCGGGAAGGCAATCAATATGCAGATAGACTTGCAGCATTAGCCTATCGGCCGAGTCCTGGCTTGCATTACCTACAAGATCCTCCGAAGACTATTAGAAACGTACTCACTTATGATATGCATGGCATGATGTATCCTTGCACCCTGCGTTAGATGCGGCGGGTCTGCGAGTCTGCTTTATTTTGATCTTTCCTTTGTAAAAAAAAATGTTGCCTCTATGTCAACAATCACGTGTTGGAGGACTACAAACATCACTCTCTCTTTATCTTTAAAATCTCTTTAATTCCCGAATTCCAAAACAAAGTGATCGAAAGATTTCTTGTGAAGAGAAAAGTTGGAATTTGTTCTCTTCATCACCCGTCAGTTCACTTCCTTAGATTAAGTGAGCATGGTGGTGGGTACTTCATCTGGTTCTAATATCCACCACCAATTTGCCTCTAAAATGTGGACTCGACCTATGTCCTCATAGAACACGCGGACATGGAGGCTCCTAGTTGTAGATAGGAGGTCATTTGGAAATGGGTAAGGCCTTAGCAGATAAGGTCATTTCTCTGGCTTCTTGTGAAATAGAAGCTGTTAACTAATCAACAACGGGTGGTGAGACATTTCACTTTGAATAGTGGGTGTCATTTTTGTGGATAGGAAGAGTCTATTCTTCATGCTCTTCGGGATTGTCCACGAGTAAGGTCTTTCTGGCACTGATTTCCAGCCATATGCCAAGCCAGGATTCTCTCCCACACGGACGAGGTCTCATGGCTTCTTAGCAACCTCCAACCTCCACCCGCACTCAATCAGCCTAATTGGGCGACTATCTTTGGTGTAGCGTGTTGGTTCTTATGGAAATGGCAGAATAATAGTGTCTTTGATTCGACCTTCGTCTGGCCTGTGGACGGGATCCGCATTGTTATGGATTATGTTGATTGGATTCTCCAGGCGACCATGATGGAATCTCGAGTCTTTCAGCTGCAAAGCCTTCCTTGGGGCGTTGCTGTGCGATGGAGCCCCCCGATGGAGGGATGGCTCAACATCAACACAGATGGTGCCGTCAGACCAGGACCCCACCTAGCAGCAGCTGGTAGTATTTTTTAGTCCAATTTTGAACATTGGTGTGGTGAGTTTCTTCACCATTTAGGAGTGGGAGCACATCTGGAAACATAATTATGGGGAGTCCACTCAGGCCTTTCCCTGGCTTGAGATTGTGGGTGCCACTGAGTAGTAGTAAAAGTGGACTGCCTGGAGGTAATTAATATCCTCTCTGCTTCACAAAGTGTGTTGTTTGACCCTTTTTTTTGGTGACAGGTATACGAGACTTGGTCCACCGAGAGTGGGAGGTCCACTTCCAACATATCCATCGGGAAGGCAATCAATGTGCGGATAGTCTTGCAGCATTAGCTTATTAGCCGGGTCCTGGCTTGCATTACCTACAAGATCCTCTAGAGACTATTCGAGATGTACTCACTAATGATATGCATGGTATGATGTATTCTCGCACCCTGCGCTAGACGCGGCGAATCTGCGAGTCTGCTTTATTTTGATCTTTTCTTTGTAAAAAAAAAGTTGTCCTATGTTAACAATCACGTGTTGGAGGACTAAAAATATCACTCTCTCTTTATCTTTAAAATCTCTTTAATTCCCGAATTCCAAAACAAAGTGATCGAAAGATTTCTTGTGAAGAGAAAGTTGGAATTTGTTCTCTTCATCAACCGTCGGTTCACTTCCTCAGATTAAGTGAGCATGGTGGTGGGCACTTCATCTGGTTCTAACATCCACCACCAATTTGCCTCTAAAATGTCGACTTGGCCTATGCCCTCATCGAGCACGCAGACACGGAGGCTCCTAGTTGTAGATGGGAGGTCATTTAGAAATGGATCGGGCCCCAGCGGATAAGGTCATTTCTTTGGCTTCTTGCGAAATAGAAGCTGTTAACTAATCAACAATGGGTGGTGAGACATCTTATATTGAATAGTGGGTGTTATTTTTCTGGACAAGAAGAGTCTATTCTTCATGCTTTTTGGGATTGTCCACGAGTAAGATCTTTCTGGCGCCGATTTCCAGCCGTATGCTAGGCCAGGATTCTCTCCCACATGGACGAGGTCTCGTGGCTTCTTCGCAACCTCCAACCTCCACCCACACACAATCAGCCTAATTGGGCGACTATCTTTGGTGTAGCGTGTTGGTTCTTATGAAAATGGCGGAATAATAGCGTCTTTGATTCGACCTTCGTCTGACCTATGGACGAGATCTGCATTGTTATGGATTATGTTGATTGGATTCTCCGGACGACCACTGTGGAATCTCAGGTCTTCCAGCTGCAAAGCCTTCCTTTGGGCGCTGCTGTGCGATGGAGCCCCGATGGAGGGATGGCTTAAGATCAACACGGATAGTGTCGTCAGACCAGGATCCCACCTAGCAGTAATTGGTGGTATTTTTCGGTCCAGTTCTGGATATTGGTGTGGTGGGTTTCTCCATAATTTAGGCGTGGGAGCACCTCTGAAAACAGAATTATGGGGAGTCCACTCAGGCCTTTCCCTGGCTTGGGGTCGTGGGTACCGCCGAGTAATAGTAAAAGTAAACTCCCTGGAGGTAATTAATATCATCTCCGCTTCAGAAAGTCTGTTGTCTAACCATTTTTCTTTGGTGACAGGTATATGAGACTTGGTCCGCCGGAAGTGGGAGGTCCACTTCCAACATATCCATCGGGAAGGCAATCAATGTGCAGATATACTTGCAGCATTAGCCTATCGACCGGGTCTTGGCTTGCATTACCTATAAGATCCTCCGGAGACTATTCGAGACGTACTCACTCATGATATGCATGGCATGATGTATCCTTGCACCCTGCGTTAGACGTGGCGGGTCTATGAGTCTGTTTTATTTTGGTCTTTCTTTTGTAAAAAAAAAAAAGGTGCTTCTATGTCATCAATCACGTGTTGGAGGACTACAAACATCAATCTCTCTTTATCTTTAAAATCTCTTTAATTCCTGAATTCCAAAACAAACCCCCTCCCCCTTAACATTTTTCATCAAGTTTGCAGGGACAAGCTTTCAATTTGCAGTATCATCAAATCTTCTATCTTCTTCTGGGTTAGTTTCTTTTCTCAATTGGAAACAGTATAATGAAAAAAAAAAAAAAGCTTGAAGAGTGGTTGCCCATTGCTCTCAGTTGGTGAGGTCTCCGAATTCACAACTGTGTTTTTGTGTTATGATGCCACTTTGTTAGAAAAAAGAGATAGAGACAATGAAACCCAGAGAAAGAAAAACAGAGAAGGTAGAACGAAGTTCTTTCATCCAATGTTTGTCATTTTCATTAAAGCAGAAAACTAGTTATATAGAAATACAAGACGACTCTTAGACTTATCAAGAAACTAAACAGACCTCTTAAGAAACTAAACAACTTAGAAATAATAACACATTTATTTTTAGTTTATATCTTCAACAAGTTGATCCTCCACTTGTATAGGAACTACAGCTATGCAGAGTTTCTTAAAGAATTTTACAGGTACAAAAGAACTAGTTGGTCCCCCATAAGTAAATCTTGATTGCAGTTCATTCACGGGATCGTTTCAACGGTAAATAAAATGCAGAAGTGAAAAGTTATGATACTGAAATAGAATATTCACCATTTACGAACAGGAATGGCATTTTCAACCTCTTGTTCTAGTTGGTAATTGAATTTGTGGCATTAGTTAAGAAACTTTTTGTGGATTTGTTATGCAAGACTTCCCATCAATAGAACTCTAGAACATTACTACGGAAACATGTGAGCTAAAGTACCCAGAAAAAGAAAGACACATCGTTGCGTCGGCTAGTTTTTCGAAAACACGAGTATTACTTTCTTTGAATTGAAACCTCAGAAAACCTAACCAAAGCTTGCAAAATGCCAAGTGGGCTTCCTTGCTCAGGACCATACCCTTCCGTTAGACCTTGGAGAGACCATGAACACACCCAACTTGAAAAGAAAGTGGTTGCTTTTGATAGCCCAGACAGGGCCGCATGGAAAACGATCAATCACCGTTTCCTTCTTTTTTTGACCACGCAGGTTATCTTTTAGACAGATCATGAGTGAGTGATTGACGACAAACAGAACGTTGAATGATGATGTAAAAATTGTTGGAGATATAATTGCAGAAATATGATTCAAAATCTGTTTTAAGAAAACATTTACAATAAACTCTCAAAATTAATTGATTAGTTAGCTAGTTAATTAAAGATTTTTTTTTAGTGTTTTTAGTTAACATGAATAAATGTACGTAGCTAAATTTTTCATATTTTAGTTGTTCATTAGCCTATAAATTGGCATTCTAGTTTGTATTGGTTGTGCATTGAATAAAAAGTAACAGTCTTCTATTTCTTAAAAAATATGTATAATTCGTTTTTCTTTATTTTTACAACATTAATTTTTCTTTAAAATAAACATTTGGTATCTGAGCAGCTTTTGAAGTTTCTTTTTGGCAAACAACAGTAGTACAGTCAACATAGCCCAACTTTCCATGTCAATTTTTAAGGGAGATAACTATGAATTTTGGATGATCAAAATGAGAACATTGTTGAAATCACGAGAGTTATGGGACTTAGTGGAATATGACTGTAATGACTAGGCTAAGAGAAAGCAAGAAAAATAAAAATAAAGGTTCTATTCTTCATACAGTAAGTTGTAGGTGACTCTATTTTCTAAAAAAATTTAGCAATCTCAATAATAAAGAAGGTGTGGACAACTCTGTAGCTTACATTCCACAGTGGTCACAGTAAAGTCGTAGACACTTTGTCAGGAATTTGAAAACTTGAATATGAAGAACAATGAATCAGTGCATAAATTCATGTTACAAATAGCAACCATTATCAACCAAATTAGGTCCTACGATAATAATGTCTTAGAAAAGAATGTTGTAAGTAAAGTACTTAGGAGTTTAACTTCAAAATTTGAACATGCGGTTGAAGTTATCGAGGAGTCTAGGAACATATTAACTTATTCCATGGATGATTTGATGGGTTCACTGCAGTCCCATGAAGTAAGAATTTACATTACAGGAAAAAAAACAATTGAGAAAAAGGCATTTTAAGTAAAAAGGAGAAAGTTCAAATAAGCCAACAAAAAAAAAAGCTATAGGATGTGGAAAAGGCATAAGAGGATTTCAAGGAAGAAGTTAAAGTAGAGGTACAGAAGCCAACAAAGAATTTTAGTAGAGATCCAACAACAAGAATAAGGGAAACATCTAATGTCAACATTAAAAAAAATATGGACATTTAAAAGGTGATTGTTGGTTTAAAGATAAACAAGCAAATTTTGTAGAAGAAGTAGATGAAGAGAGTAAGTTGTTCATGGCACACTTTGACACAGTAGACTTATAAGGTGAAGTGTGGTTTATCGATAGTAAGTGCTCCAATCATATGAACAGCAAGAAGGCGATATTCAAAGAGCTCGAAATATTTGATAAGACTCAAAAGAGGATGGTCAAATTGGGAGATGATCAAGAAGTACAAGTGGAAGGAAAAGGATTAGTAGCTGTCAAAACTAGCCAAGGTTAAACCAAATTCTTATACAATGTTCAATTTGTTCCTAGCGCATAATGTGCTGAGTGTTAGACATCTTTTGGCTACTGGATATTCAGTAATGTTTGATGATAGAGCATGCATCTTTAAAACTAAACAATTGTTAAAGGTATTGATGACCAAAACTATAATGTTCCCATTGGACATCTCTATTATGGATTATTTCACCTTAGTTGTGGAAGAAAAAGATGAGTTCAAACTTTGGAACCTTCGGTACAAATATTTGAATGTAAAGGCATTACAGTTGTTGGAAAGAAAAGGTATGGTTTATGATTTACCAAAAATTCAGACTTTTGAATGATGTGAAGTTTGCATTTATGGCAAGCAAACCAAGGAGTTGTTCCATAGTGGAAAAGCTTGGAGAACCTTAAAATGTCTTGAATTGGTTCATGCAGACCTCTATGGCCTTATGAATATGAAGTCACCTGAAGGAAGTAATTAATTTTTCCTATTCACCGATGACTTCAGCAGAATGTGTTGGGTATATTTTTTGAAATCCAAATTAGAAACCTTTTAAATTTTTAAAAAATTCATAGCATTGGTGGAAAAGAAAAGTGGAAAATGCATAAAGGAGTTTCATATAGATAGAGGCGGTGAATTTTTATCTGAGTAGTTCAATCATTTTTGTGGAGAAAATGGAATTCAAAGGGAGTTGATTGCATCATACATTCCAAAACATAACGGAGCAGTGGAACATAAAAATAGAACGATGGTAGAGATGTCAAGAAGTCTCTAAAAAAAGGAAAGGTCTTCCAAACCAATATTGGGCAAAAGTTATAGCATTAGCAGTATACTTGCTATCTGCCCTACAAAAGTTGTCCAAAATATCACTACGTATAAAGCAGGGAAAGGAACCAAGCCCACTGTAAATCATTTAAATTTTTTTTTGTTATATTGCTTATATTTTAGTTAATGTTGAAAATCTCCAAAAATTAGATTTGAAATCAATTAAATATATTTTAGTTAGTTATTGCACAAAGTCAAAAGCATATAAATTATATAGCCCTATAATTGGCAAGATAATTGTTAGTAAAAATGTAATGTTTAATGAGGCAGCAAAACTAAAAAGGAAGATCAACATCAATTTTTCTTGATAAAAATAGACAAATTCAGCCTCAATTCCTGCAACTTCACTAAATACAATTATAGCAACTTTGAAACTCCTACTCAATGTAGCTCAATTACAACACCAAATGCAACTTCTAACACTAGCAGCTTAATCATATCCTTTACAGAGGCTCTTATAAGGAAATTCATATCATTAATAGAGATTTATGAATCATAGGAGTTTGCATTAATTGTTCTAGATCTTACAACATATAAGGAGGCAGTAGAAAAAGAAGAGTGGAGGCAAGCTATAAGAGAAGAGCTCATGTCCATCAAAAGGAACTCAACTTAAGAGCTAGCAAAATTTGCTAAATGAAAAGAAACCAATTGTTGTGAAGTGGATATTCAAGACAAACTTTCATGTAGATGGTAGTATCCAAGAGTACAAGGCTCAGTAGGTCATGAAAGGGTACTCTTAACAGCAAGGGATCGACTATGAGGAGACATTTTCTCCTATAACATGATTCAAAACTGTAAGACTTTTTTTTGGCTTTGACCACTCAACTTAAATGGAAAGTGTATTTGCTTGATGTAAGCTCGACGTTTCTGAATGGAGAATTTGAAGAAGAAGTTTATGTTACAAAACTAGAAAGCTTTGTGATTTATGGAAAAAGAAAGAGAAGGTGTACATGTTGAAGAAGGCTTTTATGGCATAAAACAAGCTTCAAAAGCTTGATACAACAAAATGGTTATGTGAAAAGTGCAAATGAGCCCACTCTTTATCTAAAGAAGCAAGGTAAAGTTGCTTTCTTAATAATGTGCTTATATAGTGATGATATAATTTATATGGATTCAGATTTAGCACTTGTAGAAGAATTCAAATACAATATGATGGGCACCTTCGCAATTACAAACCTAGTATTGCTGCATTATTTCCTTGGATTAGAGATTTTGCAAGATAAAAATGGGATGTTTGTTTCTCAAAAGAATTATACAACTGACTTATTAAAGAAATTCAACATGTCGAATTGCAAGATGGTGGCAAATTTAATGAATAAGAATAAAAAATTGATGCAAGAAGATGGAGTTGAAGCTGTAAATGTTGGACCCCGATCTTTAAGTGGAAATTAGAAATGTGAATATGAAAGTAAATGAATGTGTTAGTGTATAAATTGTGTTACAAATGTTATTTG
>JANZLD010000235.1:5473674-5488333 GCA_026413575.1 Erythroxylum carthagenense | reverse complement strand
AAATGAAGCTTTTGAGAGGCTGAAAAAGAAAGACATAAAGTACCGGTTTGTCATTGATATCGAGAATTCCTTGAATTAATACACGACAGAAGCAAAGAGAAAGTCTCTTCTAAAGCAAAAACATGTCTGGATCAACAGTTTCAGTTGCTTCCCTGAGGGTTATTTTGCAATTGAAGTGATGGGGTTAGATTTTCCTGTATATTTTGAATCGGCTGATAGTGGCTATGATCATGATTGTGAAAAAAGTGTGTTTTTCCAAAACAAGAAGGTTTGTACTCAGTAGCACTTAAGAGAGTGAAAAGAATAAAAGAAGAGTCTTTTCTGCAATTTCTCAAGGCTTGATTCTATATCTTGCTGATAATTGTGAAAGGCCCTTATGTAATATTCATAAACTTTATTTGTTCCTAATAGACTCTAAAAGGGTCTCTAAAGGTTTCATATTTGTACATACATTAATATGTTTACCAACACATTGGTGGATTAATATTTATTAAAACATTACATCTATATTATTAAAATTTACTTTAAGATGAAAAACATAATATGAACAAAAGATATCTTTCATATCTTAATTTTTCTATTTACAATTCTATTATCACTATAGAAACCATTAGGTAGAAGCAAAAATTATCAAGAAAAAGGAACATAAATATAATTATGTAATAACAAAAAAAGTTTATCTACAAAAGAGGAAGAATAGGTATTTATTAAAAATAGAAGAACAATCTTCAATATGAAAGCATCTTTAAACACACAAAAAATGACATTATCTTAAAGGTTACAATAAGTATTTATTATGATTAATAGTATGTTAATTATGTATTTCAAAACAGGATGGATTTATACTGTGTGAATAATTTAAATTTTAAAGGATAATTTTATTCTTTCTCCAGTCAAAAATTGTCTTTTCTAAAAGATGACTATTCAAGATCCTTACTTAGAACAGATGACAAATATCAGCAGGAGCTCATTCACTTGATATGAACATTGGTTTCCAAGAACAAACCTGTGAACCAAAATGATGTACCTCATTGTCTTCAACATAAAATGGTATCTTGTGGTTTATGTTCAATATTAGTCTCTTCAGATATCTTTCCCTATTACATTCATATCAAGATAGTCTAAAATACTTCTATGGTAAATTTAGACATGTCAATGATTGCCAGTGCATGTTTATACAGACGATAGCAACTTCTGCAGAGCCCCTGATATTGGCAGAAGTGTGTTCTCTAAACAGCAGCTTCAGAACAGCTGGTAAAACCAACTTTGAGCTCAAGAAATAATGGTGATAGTCTCTGAGGATAATAGGCAACAGACGTCTACATCGATCAATCACGGATTTTCTTTGTAAGCAGCGAAGCTGGTGGCAGTGGCTTTCCTCTTAAAAATTCCTTGAATAACTCAAGTGATCTTTCTGGTTGTGAAAATGGAGCTTCGTGGGATGCTCCTCTAATGGTGGCAAACGATAGAAAATCTCCATATACTTGTGTCCACCCGCCAACCTGTGGAAAATAGATTATTCAGGTTGCCAACCAGAAACTACATTTTGAGTTTGTTTAACTGAAATTCTTTGTCTATTTTCACAAGATACTATCACCAAGATTAACAAGCAGAATAATAACTGGATTAAACCTGTGGATTAACTGAATTTTAGTACACTAATGGATTCTAGCTAACCTGTTTCTGCACAAACCAGGCTCGGTATGCAGTAGTTGTGTTCAGTTCCAGCTGCTTTGCCAACCTGTACACTAGTGCCCTTGTTGAAATAAAGGGGACGATAGAATCTTGATCTCCACTGTTCAATTCCAACCTTGATTAGTATGTCTAGCAGCAACTGAAAAAGTTCTACATATTGTTGATTAGAATGTCTATAATCGATTTCGCATATACATCTAGATTACCTATAGACCAAAACCCGGATACCAGATCGAACAAGCTTTTCAAGAATGGGAAGCATGGGTATTTCTAGATTATCCATCTCATAATCAATGACTCTGTGATCAATGAAAGAAAATCAATTATCAGATTTGTCTTTAGAATAGAAGTAAAAAGATACAAGTTTAACCGCATAACCATAAAAGCATATTGAATCCTTGCATACAATTTTAACTGCATAACCATAAAATCATATTGAATCCTTGCAAATCTACACAAGGAATAAAGCTTTATTCTCGTGTATAAATGTCCTCAAGGTCTAGAACAGTACCTGCTACAGAATGTCCATTCATCTACACCAACGAGTTTAGCATGAAAAGCGTTTTGCACGTCTTTTCTTCTCAAGTACTTTTCAGTCTCATCTTGTACACATACATCTATTTCCTGCATATGTTCCTGTCCAATAGAGGCAGGACTAGCCTCAGACAAAAGAGTTTTGGGATCATAAGAAAATGTTCCTTAATCATAAGAAGGTTAACACGAATATTTACCAATTGATTTAACTTTCGGGATTGTGTCTCAAGCATTGACAAGCAAACATCAAGAGTTACATCATATTTGTCCACAGAGTCACTAACTTCACTTGAGACTTGATTACTAACTCGATTACAAGCTGGGGACAGAGAGCCGTTTTGACTTTGTCTGGTAATTTGAGAATAGTTACAGACTGTCATCAATAATTCTAAGCTTGCATCTGAAATTAATCCATGAGACCATAAGTACTCAGCTCTTGAGTTAAGGTCACTGTTGAAGTCCAGAAGAGGATTCCCAATCTGCAGAGATCAAAGATGAAGTTCCTTATCCTTCCCTTTATCATAATTAACATTATTATTAACATAATCATAAGCATTTTCATTCACTCACTGCTATTCCTTTTAGATTGAATTTCGTGTTGGATCGGATGATAAGTAGCACAAGCTGTGGAACATAGTGACCTGATAAGAAGTATTAATTCTTTGAGCTTTCTCGGACAGATATTACCAAACTCAGATACTTTCACTCACAAGAATCTGTTTTGCTGAAACAAGTTATGAGCAGCATTTATGTAAACATCAATGGAGACTTACCTGCATAGCTCTCTCCAGTGATAAAGAAATCTCTGTCTTTGTATTCAGGGAATTCCTCAAACCAGTGCTCTAGAAATGCAAGATTGTCTTGTGCTGTTAATGAATCAAGTCTTGATTAGTTTTAATCTAAGAAGCAAAATCCTCATTTATGGACTCAAAACACCACCAATTCCATTATTGTTCTTAAAAGAACCATCTTGAAACAATGATTTATGAATAGACCTGTAATGTCATCATTAACGGATGCGTAGAAAGATTTATTGGCAGAATAAGAGAAGCCAACCCCTGCAGGTGATTCGAGATACAACATATTTGCTTCTGCAGGAAAAGAAAACAACACACACAACAATTAAAATGAACAAAGAATCAAGCACAAAAAGAGCAAGAATCAACTTTGGAAAAGATTAAATTTACAAGAGCAACCATGTTTCGCCAACCTTTGTTCCAACTAAAATCATTCTTGACCAAAATGTCTCCACTTGGCCTAAAAGGTCCGTGCTCAGAGAAAGCTCCAGCTCCTATAGATGAACAACCAGGACCTGCAAAAACACCCACCAAGGATTTCAATCAATTCCAGATATATTAGCAGACTCAAGGAGAGCTACTCAAAGGGTCAGTTTTTCTTACCTCCATTTAACCAAAGCACAAGAGGCTTTGAAGCAGGTTCTGTTTCTGCTTCAACAAAGTAGTAAAAAAGAGACCTTTGTTGCTGAGCATCAATGGTTATGTACCCTCCATACTGTTGGAAACCGACTTTTGGTTGGCCAGGAAAGGCTACAATTTTATAAGCTTCTGAGAATGGCAGCAAAAATAGAGTTGCCCAAATTGTTGCAACAGTGATCCATATCTCATGATGCATTGACTTTGTATCTGTGTGTGAGAACCAAAAATAGAGGAAGAAGACAGAAAGCAGCTCAGACCTCAGGGTTGAAAAATGTTGTGCTTTCTATGCATTGTACGCATATATTTAGACTCTTGGGACAATGGGATAATTTGGTGACGGCAATGAGATTAGTCGATTCGGATCGAATTATTCGAGATAAACATGACCGGGTTAGGATAATAAAAAAATATTAATTGTCAATTTGTAGATTTATTGAATATTTTTATTAATATATTTTGATTTAAATTTTATATTTATTCTCATTATTTAATTTATTTTAGATTGATTTTGAATTTTTAACAATATTTACTAAAGCATATATATATATAATTATCTTTCAATTAAATGTCTGATTTAATAATACATTGTAATGATTTAATTTAATGTAGTGATTTAAAAGGTGGTCATATGCCTGTGCAAAGCAATTGTTTATTCCCTCTTCTATTTCATTTCATGAGGAATGTAGACTGCTGCAAATATGGGGGCTAATGAACATTTCCATTGTAGCACATTTAAGAACTTATTAGAAAGCTCAGTGCAAAGAAGTACTACACAAGGGATAAACTCACTGTCTGTTCACTGATCCTAAAATACACCTTCCCATTCCATTCTACCCTCATCTGTACAATCCTCTAAATCCAAATTATCAAAAATGGGAAAAAAGTAACAAACTTGAAGACATTCTTGACATGAGACCTTGTCACAAATGGTTTAATCACCAATGTATACCACAATGGCTGGCTTTTAAACTGCAGGCACCATTCGCTGTTAGCAAGAAAGAGCGGAGGATTTCTTCACGTCAATTTCGGCTCGGGCTCGTCATTTGCCCTGGAATTTCTCAGTCGACGAGTTGGTTCGAGATTGTTGAACAAAGGAAAATTTTAGTATATGGGTCGGATTTTCGTGTCAAGCCTTGTGGAAGTTGCGAGATGAAACTCCATGAAGTAGTCTGACAAAACGTCAAGCCTTGTGGAAGTTGCGAGATGAAACTCCATGAAGTAGTCTGACAAAACCTAAGAAGCTTAGCTTCCCATCAGAATGTCTTATCCAGTCTTGGAGGACCACATGAACTGGTACTGAGGGGCTTAGTCCAAGTTCCTGCAAACAAAAAATAACGGAAAGTTTTGCTGCTGTAATCTACTTGGAAGAGCAAACATGTAAATGCAAACACAAAACTGTATTAGTCTCAGTGAAGTACTAAAATTTCTATTTTTTCTCTACTTTGTCTTTGAATTATATTATTGCATCTCCATTTTGGAATTTCAGATGGAAGATAGTGCTGTCCCATCCTCCAATTCTGAGTTACCTCATCAAGTTTTTACTAAAACCAATTCCTGTTTCTCCAATCCATCAAAACTCTCGTTTAACAATCTCCCAAGTTCACCAAGCAATATATATGCAAAATACACAAGATTAGATCAAGATCCTATTCCTGCCACTTCCAGAAAACAATTTGTTACTCCTGACATTCTGCTTGAATCCCCTAAAAAATGGCCATCTCAAGGTTGCGGTCAAACATGCTTTGATGTTAT
This sequence comes from Erythroxylum carthagenense, assembly GCA_026413575.1. Lineage (NCBI taxonomy): Eukaryota > Viridiplantae > Streptophyta > Magnoliopsida > Malpighiales > Erythroxylaceae > Erythroxylum > Erythroxylum carthagenense. The sequence goes on along the minus strand of JANZLD010000235.1, from coordinate 5,482,916 downwards.
CGGTCCTGGTTTATTTATCATAGGCCAGAAGGGCTTCCTATGACTCGTAATATCTCTATCGAACACCCGTTTTCTGAAGTGCCAGTATGCATGCACTGGCACTGTTGAAACTACTCCAAATGTGGGAATTGTGCTTGTAACATAGTCTCTCAACTTCATGTCCTCACAGGATAGAGAACTTCAATGGAACTGAAAATTTCAGTTTCAAACTAATGGCGCTCCTCAAGTTAAAATAGCAGCCACATTATGTTACCAAATCATGTATTGGGTGCAATACCATGCTTCGCTCTCATGTTGCTCACTTCACAAGATGCATTGTTGATCATCACAAAAAGCCAAGTTGTATCCATATACCAAGGTCATTGGTTAAACTTTTTTACCAAATTCATGGGAGTAATAAACAATGAAAAGTTGCAACAAGTTAATAGGCCTATTCAGTTCTCAATTTTCATCATTATCAAAGAAGGAATTGGTTGAATGAGATTCAAGTATGATGAATCAGTACCTACACTTTTGGCTTTCCTATTCCATTCGTGATAACTCCAGTATCAACATTGTCCAATATTCCATCACTAAACTCACTTCTTCTGAACTTCCAAACTATATTTTTGGAGATAATGTCTATCATTGTCAATGGAATGTTTATTCATGCAGCAAATATGTGTTTTTTGTCTGTGTGTGTGTGAAAGAGAAAGAGTGAGAGCATACCGAGGCAAGTTCGTCAATCATGATGGGCCTGTTTCCATCCTTTTCAAAGAACTCGTATGCATGGCGTGCATGTTGCTCCCAACAATCTATTCCTTCTAGTTGATGCACACTTATGGCAGCTGCACAATATTCTTCAAAATCTAACTTTCTGTACTGAACAGAACTAATCTGCACCGAACAACGATAGTCACTTAGCCACCATTCCAAGGAGATATCGAGTTTGAGAAAGTGTTAAAACCAACATCATTATATTAAATTATCAATAGGTTTTAAGCATTACCATGTTTGCATAGTCAAAGACCCTTGAATCCTTCATTGCATCCGTAGAGTGCCTTACGACTGCCTGTTGATTGAGGCATTAATCTTAGTCAAACGATGCAATATATCGAAGTTGAAAAATTGTCCAAAAGGTGCAATTGGAAAAAGGGCTCTCACAGTCTTAAAGTTCTGCATAGAAACAAAGCCGTTTTTGTTTGGTCCCAACAAGTTGAATTGGTCCCGGATGTATGCTAGCTGAGCTAAAGTTAATGTCTTTGCCAAAGCCTGTCACGATAACAGAATTGCGTTAATCTCTCAAAATAAGCGCCAAATGGTACAGTTATGGGAAAGCTACAAAAATACTGCAGTTCCATGGCATGAAGTTTTGCTTCAATGTTGCAGAAAAACCCAACACTAGTACCATTCAGATTATGCATTCATTAATTACATAGGCATTTCTCTATTGCCTATAATGACCTACTATTAGTCCTCAGAAAGAATGCAGTACTTCAATAAATGAAGCAGATGCTGAATTAATATCTTAGGAATTCAAGACATCGCTATTATTTGTCAAGACCGTATCGACAAACAGAAGTTATGATGAAGAATTCCAAAAATAAAGATGAGGATGCAAAATGCTCATACACAGCATGTATCAGAGAGTATGTTCCTTACTCTCAGTGCAGATTTCCGTAGAGAAGATGAGCATATATAAGCCTTTACAAGCTTGTATACTATAATATCCAATGGAATCTTGACGTCATGATGATTGGCTAGCCACGGGTGACCTAATAAAAAATGATGAAGGTGCAGTACATCACATAGCCATTCAAATGATATTCCATAACCCACAAGGTGGATGACTAAAGGAAGGGCTTTAAGATATTGACGGTGTTCACCAACTTACACAGTGCCTGAGCAGCAGTTAGTCTCTTTCGGTAGTCCTTGTTCAACAATCTTTTCACGAAGTCTATAGCTTCTGGGGACAAAGAAGGCCAAGGAGTTTCATCAAAGTTTGGATCAGTTTTGAGGACAGCTCGAAAGATTCCAGATTCTGTACGGGCCCAAAACGGTCGGCTACCACATAGAAGAACATAGGCAATCACACCAATACTCCACATGTCTGCTTCAGTACCATATGATCTGTGTAAAACTTCTGGAGCTACATAGTATGCACTTCCAACGATATCATTTAACCTCTCATCTGCAAATAAAGTAACGGTCAAACACTTTCTTCAACTTTGGAGAAAAGTCACAAAGGCAGCTTATGCAGTCTTACCTGGTTTTACATAGTCAGAGAGTCCAAAATCAATAGCCTTCAATTGGGAATTCTCGTCCTTGGAAGTAAAAAGGAAATTCTGAAACACCAACATGTCACATTATTAGTACGTCAGAGTCTGAAGTTAAACATAGAACGTAATGCACTATCCGAATCAAAATTGTCAAATGTTGCAAGCTGTAGACAAAAGACAAACTCCTAAATTCCTTCTACGGAACTTCTCATATTGTTTGTTCACGTGAAAAAAGGAGAGATGCAACGAAAAATATTAGTTAAACAACCACTTTCTCATCAGTAAATTACCTCTGGCTTCAGGTCACGATGAACCACACCCTGGAGATGACAGTAGGCAACTGCACTAAGAATCTGGACCATAACTGACTTTGCATCCTCTTCTGAGTACTTTCCGCCCCTATATGTCACAAATTGAACCTCATCCAATTACCAATCTCATAGAACAAGCAAGCCATATACCATAAGAAGAACTGTCTCTAAAATAATTGTACCTCGAAAGTATCCTGTCCAGTAATTCGCCACCTTTGCACAGCCTAAAAGGCATCAAAATACACAAATGGTTAGATCCAAATGGCTATATTTGCAAACTCCATAACATGAACAGTTCATGAGCTTAAATGGTTCATACATCTTTTTCAATCAATTATAGACATCAATTGCAAAGAAACATAAAGCAGAGACTGTTGATATCACATGATAAATATACTCACCACACAAGAAAGTTGGTCATGTTGATACAAATTTACAACCATAAAAGCCTTAGTGAGTTAGTCATCAAAATAAAATATTTGGATGTGAAATACAAAGAAGCACAAAAGATTACGTTATTAGAAGGCTTCGCAGAACACAAGTAATTCTTCAATTACCAAAAAGATAATAAATATACTTTAGAAAAAACTGGTAAAACCAAACTTACTCCATCAAAATGTAGACATTTTCATCATCTTCGTAGGCATCATAAAATTGTACCAAGTTCTTATGTCCGGTTAAAGCCCGTAGGATCTTCACTTCTCGTCTCACATCCTCTATAGCAATTGCTGTGGTCATCTGCAAAGGATTATAATCTTCATGAGATAAAAATAGATAGTCCTTGGCCTCAGAGTTGACAAAAAATACAACAGAGTTGGTTGTCCTAGCACTTCAAAGGAAAAAAAATTAACCAAAAACTAGAGTGCACTAAAGATTCTTTCTCAATTCTCAGAGACATCAAAGTTAGCAGTACGAGAAACTTGTTCTGCGTCTACATTCAATTAAGATGAACTCCCAATCATGATATTCCCTGTAATCAACTAGAAACTCCTCATCAATATCCAGGTCTCCAATCAATTGCAGGCACATAATCCTCCAGTGGGATTAAATTTCCCTGACAAGAAGTGAGAATCGAGTACCACGTTCGCATCTTTTGTAAGTGATAACCAGCATCTATCAAGTTAAAGACCACATCAATTCTATCAGAAAATCACCATACGAGCAGAGGACAGTAATTCTATCACAGGTGAAACTGTTAGTAATAGAAAATTTCAGATCTGTAAAATTCCAAGATAACCAAATATGGAACCCAAAGATGCTTTATTTCACTAGAATTATTGATGTAAATGATTGATAGTGAAAATAAATGTCACAGGCAATAAGAAGCTGAGAACTAAACCTTAGATTTTGGAATAACTTTGACAGCCACATCCTGGCCTTTCAAGCTTCCTTTTTTGGCTTTGGCAGTACAAGTATAGCCAAAATGACCACGACCCACCTCTTCCCCAAGCTCATAATGGCTAGAGAACTGCTTCGAGAATCCGAAACTTTTGTCCAAAGCAATCTCACTCTCACTTCCCTCCGGGATTGAGGCCTCGTTGGGCTTGACAGAGCCGTGCCTTCGTGCAAGCAGTGCACGAATGTGTTTTGCCGGAGAAGGTGGTGGAAAAGGCCTCTTGAAAATACGCAAAGGTGTGGAGCTTACACTGGACACTGCAGCTGCAGGAGAGTTCTTGAAGAGACTTGGCAAGGGACTTGGACTGTAAAAAGGGAAGTTTGAGGTCTTGCTGGTGCGTGAATTTGGTGCTTGTGGGTCGGTTTCAATGGATAGTGCTTGGCCATTTGAGAGGTCTTGCTGCTGCTCAATTGGTCTTCCATGACAGATTCCCATGGAAACACAAACAAGTTATAACGGATGATGAAAAAAGTTTGTGGTAAATCAAGAAAGTTGATGACTTCGATCAAGCAAATAAGAGAAAAAGCAAAAAGGTCCAGACCATTTGGAGGGAATCAACACAGATTGTGAAATTGAGACAGAAAATTCCCGGAATTGTAGCTAAAGAATGAATTTTCTCTAGGAAACTTACAGAAAGGCTCAAGAATAAACTTCAGACTCTAACCAAGAGAAAGAACTAGCAAAAAAGAGAATTCTAGACCATGTGAAGCACAACTCAAGAACTCAGAAACTCTGCATGAGAAATTGAAAGCCTCAATCTTTCTAGTCCCAAGAACAAGCTAGAAGAAAAAAGAAAGACAAAGTTTTACAGTTTGATAACAGGAACCAAGAAACTATCAGCATTAATTCCCAAGAGGAATGGAAATCCAGTTAATAACAGAATGAAAAGCTACCAAATTTAAAACAAAATTCACAAAGCAAGGAGATACAAAGGGATTGGACTTTACTGATCAAAGAGCCAAATGCTTGAACAGAAAGAAAGAGACAAAGAAATAAGAAGCAGATTGCAGAGGAAGCACTAGAAGAGAAATGGAGGAAACAAAAGTAAGCAAAAACCACCCCAAAAATTTTGATTCCAAGAAGGAAAAAAAAGAAAGAAAGAAAGAAGACAGAGATGGGGGCAAAAGCACAAGAAAAGTGAGGAAAAGATGCTTAGCAGAGGCTGCAAGAAAAGGGAGGAAACCAAAAACAAAAAAAGAAAGAGAGTTAAGGGCTCTCGTCCTTGCTTTTTAGCAATCTTTCTTTTCCATTTCTAAAATGTAATTTTCTCATTGCTCTTCCGTAGAGTAAATGCTTAATGGGTTTTTCTCAGTGAACTGCATTGTGTATTGAAACATCACTTTGTTGGGGAGAGTGTTGGGGGTTGTGGATTGATTGTCTTCTGAAACAATAATGGAAGTGGGGTTGGAGTTTGGATCCTTCCAGCCTGTCTTTATTGATCCCAAAAATTAACTAAAGATATAGATTCTAGTGGTGGTGGTGATGGTTTCTGCTATGTGTTTTTGAGTTTGAGATACTGAGCTGCCATTGTCTGTGTTTTCCACCTTTGACCTAATTTTGTTGGGTTTGAGAGACTTTGTCCTCTTTGTTTTGCCCTTTTCAACCTTTTCCTTGTGACCTTATCTCATACATTTCCCACTTTGCTCTTAAATTTACAACAATAATTTGGAAATTAATTATTAATAAATTTTAATATTTGTTTAATATTTATTATTATAAATTCTACTAATATATAGAATTTATTTTTAAAAATGAATAGAGTAATTTTCTTAAATCATAAGTTTTAAGTTTATATGATATTTTGTCATCTCTTCTATCTAAATAATTTTAAAAAAATTTAGTGATAAAATAACAACTTAAATATGTGAATATTTTTCTATTACAATACTATTTTTAAAAAATCTTAATAATTTTTATTTCATTTAAGGTACTTATATCTTAATAGTAGTCAATTATACTATTTTATCAATATTCTAGTTATTATTATATTTTAAAACAATTTTGTTGAGAATATTACTCAATAGTTATAACTTATATTATATTAAAATATTATACTCATAATCACTAAACTATTGTAAATTACCTATTAAATTAAAATTTTAATGAGATTTAACTATTAAAAATTTAAAAGTAATAGAACCAAATAAAATCATGATAGATTCAATGCAACCTCATTTCTTATGTTCACTTGTTTTGTTTTTGGCTTCTTTAGGACATTTTGAAAATCTTACTTTGACTTGAACAAGTTGATTTCTCTTTTAGACTTTGGCCAACCTAATCCTTTTGAATCTTGATTTTTTGTTTCTTAAAATCCCAATGAAGTTTCTGTTCATATCAGATCTTTAAAGCTATAATTGAACCAATTTTCTTTCATAAAACATATGATATTTAAAGAAAACAGATAGTTTTTTTTGGGTTTAATTCAGTTGGATCTCTTTGTGATTTGGTATATTAGTAATATATTTCCTGATTTTAAAAAATTATCAACAACTCTTCTATAATTTTAATTTTATAGCACTCGTCCTCGCCCTATTAATTATATTGAAAACTCTAATTGTAAACTCCAAAATAATGTTTTTTATACATAATATTCTATGATGATGTTTTGAAATTCACGATTAGATTTATAATAGAAATTGATGACAATGATAAAACTTTTGAACCCTCAAATTTTTTGATTCGGTTTCCAACTTTTCAGTTCAATTCACTTTAATAACTTTTATTGTTAAAAATGGTTAATTTATTAATTAATTGATCAATATTTGTTAATTAATAAGTTTTTATAAACTAAAATAAATCAATTAATTTTAATTTAACAATCTCTTTTTTTCAGTTAAACTTCAAATTCTTCTATAGTTAAGGATAATCTTTTCCAATCATATTTTAAATTTTTTAGTTTTATTCAACTTTTAGTTCAGTCTAATAACGATTGAACTTTTTTAATCTTAAATATCTTGTCTTATCTGTTTAACTTTCGATCCAATTTTTAAAACATTGGTTGACAGTGAAGAGGCATATATTGTAAAATCAAAAGTGTAGAATATTATTGATAGTTTTTAAGTACATTAATAATATCTCAAATCATAAATTTACCTCTTTTTTGATAAAAGATACGTTTTTTTCTAAATAATTGTATTAAAATCCAAATCGAACTTTAATATTTATTAATATCAGCTTTTATCTTAATAATTGTTTTTATCTTAATAATTGTATTTATCTCAAATCATGAATTATTTTATTTAATTTTTAAATCAACCAAAATCTAAAAAATGTAAATTTTATATTAAATAGGGATCATTAATATCAGCTTTTATTTCCAAACAATATCAAACACAACCAAATCCAAATTAATATCTTTTATCAAATTTGGTTGTAGTTCATCAACACAAACCATATCGTTTATTTGCACAAGAAAACATGGCAATCAACAAAATAAACAACATCCTTAAATTGCAGGGTTCACCATAAATGTAGGCGGATCTACTTTTATGTATCACTATAGAAAAGATGGAAGCCGTTGTCATTGAGTAAGCTGGCTTATTACCTTAATCGCTACTTTAATACCAAGTCAAGAGCTATAAAAATTACACTTTTTGTTAACTTAAATTAAGTTAAGTTATATTAATTTGGGTTTTTCAAATTTGGATGCAACAATCCTCCTAAATTTAAACATGGTATGAAATTCACTTAATTTAAATTTGATTTGTTGACTTCGAATTAATTAAGTCAAAATTTTCATTAATCAGACTTCGATCTAAAATAAAAATTGTCCTTAAATACATATTGAAATAAATTGCGAGGTGAATGTAATAATGTATAAATTATGTATTTTGAAATTTTTATTTGATAAGTTAGGAATACAAAGTTAAATACCGAATTCGATTTAATTATTATTTACCCACTATGATATATAACTAGACAATTTAATGTAAGACAAATTAAATTTCTTTTAGGGTATAGTTTGATCATACTTGCGTTGTGATTAATCTGGTGTGTTGGTTTGTCTATGCATGAAATTATAATCTTGTAATTAATAGCACATAGATGCATGATTGTAGCATATACCCACGTATGTTTCTTTCCAACGTGTAATCTCATCTTCTTCTTCTTCTTTTCATAAAGTTCATATGATTATTGCATGCATGCGTTAGATAATTTGGCTAATGGTCTCATGCATTTATCATATTAATTAGACATTATTATATGGATCGATATCAAGTGTGACAAACTCGTAAGTTACATGGTATTGTCATGAATAGGTCGGGTTGGCACGAATAGTAATGTTCATAATAATTTATGTAGCCCCTCCCAACTATATAGATTCTAACATATGTAACATAAATTATTAAATTGCCACCTCTAATGATGATCCAATCCTACAAATCATTAAGAGTATGTATTGCACATGAGGTATATAATGGTTAGTGATGTTGTTGGTAGAGTTACTAGCCTTGCTTACATGGAAATTTCGATTCTTGTTTTAAAATATGTAATTAATTAATTTTTTATTATTGTTTTAAATTATATAATTAATTATATTCTAATTTCGGGTTTGGCCTGATAATGTTTCAATGAAGAAGAGTTGTGTATAATCTTAATTTTTAAGTTTAAACCAATGTAGAGAGTATGATTAGTGTGTAATTAACTCTTAGATTTAGATTATATATACATAAATTTCTATTAATTATTTTCATATTTATCTCGATAAGAAAATTAAAGTTATATAAATATTTTTATATATTAACTCAACCCTATATATTTGGGTCAAACTTTGAGGTAGACAAATTTATATTAAAATTTAATATGAATTTAATTATTTAATACAAATTCCAAAATAAGTTCCATATTGATCAATAAGTGCACTGTGCACCCACAAGCGTTGAATTTTTAATTATTGAGAGAGACTTTCTTATATTATATTATATATTATATATATGTAGATAAATAATGCCACTCAAAAAAGAAACCCGTGATTTGGTTTAGAATTCAACAATATGGCAATGTATTCGGTCAACAAAATCAACTCATTATTGTCAATTTTCATGAACTTTTCTATTAAAAAAGAAAAAAAATTAAAGAGTTTTTGTCCTAATAACTTTTATGGTTATCGGAATCAATATTATTCGATATTTTAAAATTTAAATCAAAAGAAAAATTAGAATTTTAAAAATTAAATAAATTAAAAATTTTGAAATATGATTGAAAGAGATTATCTTTATGTATTAAAGAATTTAAAATTTAACTAAATAATTATTAAATAAAAATTAATTTATTTAT
>JANZLD010000235.1:5454975-5473240 GCA_026413575.1 Erythroxylum carthagenense | reverse complement strand
AAAGAATTTAAAATTTAACTAAATAATTATTAAATAAAAATTAATTTATTTATTTAATTTATAAAAATTTCTTAATTTATAAAAATTGACCGATTAGTTAATAAGTTAATTATTATTTAAACACAAAAGTTATTAAAGTCAATTGAACTACAACGTTGAAACTCAAACTGAAAAATTAGACGGTTCAAGATTTTTACGGTTGAGCAGGTTGAATTTTTTTAATCATTAATATTATCTAAATTATTTTTACATATTATAAATCACTATTAGTAACCAAAAATAATTTAGATAATATCTATTATAAAAATTATAAAAATTACCAAATTAATAAAAAAATTACTAAAAAAAGAAAAGTTTATTGCTTATTATTTATGAGAACGAAATCCTCTGTCCCCTTGGGATATTTCAATCTTGTACTATTGAATTTTATCAGCATATTTATGTAAATCTTATATATTGTGTGGATAAAATTAAAAAAAAAAAACATGATAGAGACTGTTGACCGAAAAGAATCAGTTACTTTATTTATTATCGTTGTTGACATTTCTATAAAAAGGTGCCAGTGACAAATACATTGCAAAGAAACCTTTTATTTATGGTCTTGTAGCTATGTGATTCAACAACTAGCCTCTTGGAAGATAACATTCTTCTGAAAAGATAAGAATATAGACTAGATATGGTCAGATCTCTCTTTTGGGTCGGTAGATACCAAAATGATATGCCCCTACGATCAAGCAAACTAGAGCCGTTGGTTCCTCTCTTTATTCACGAGTGCAACTTTTGTTCTAACGTATAATTAAGAAAAAAAAAGGGTAAGATATATACCTCTCTTTTGTTAAAGAAATATTAAATCTATAAAATTTTACAATTTTTTTAATTTTCAACTTTTTAAAAATTTAATTTTTAACTTTGGTTAAAATATAACTATGGAATATATATGATTTAATATCATATATGAACTAATAAAATGTTATTAACACGATAATATTACTTAACTTTGTCAATTGTTGTGACGATAATTGTCGTAAAATTTAAATAATTGTGGTCTCATTATGAGATTTATCTGTTACTATATAAAAGGACATCTTGTGTATAGTTTGCAAAGTTTAGATCTAGAGCATAATTTTGCATTTTGTAAAAGATCAAATGATAGAATGTGGTTATGATAACAATAGGATCTTGCTCAACTTTAAGAATTTAATTTTAAACTTTCAATTTTGTGAGTAGATTCGGATCATCAAACTTGATGTTAAAGTTCGGAGCAATAGTCATGATGATACTTTCATCACTACAAGAGTTTCGATCAAAACATTTTAGTAAGACATGTCTGTCGTATCTAGGAAGGAAATTCTATCTATTACTATAATTCCTTTTCGTTTATGTAATGTTAGAACTATTTGAATAGCTCCTAAATAAAGATGTGTGTAACTATGATCTCGCTGTAAGGAAATTAACTTGGGGTGTCATAGTTTCCTTATAGAGGATTTCTCGGAGCTCAACCTCTTTGGATTTACTTAGCTTTCGGTGATTTCTTTTTTCTTTATGTAAAAAAAAAAACTCAAAGGAAAACTCTGATATTGCATATCGCTCTACAAAAGTGGATTTAAGACCACAATAACCTAACCTGGATCAGTGGATCAATTCTTTAATTTGAAGTCTATGTTTAAGTGAATGCTACTTATAAAAGATAGATGTATGATATAATTTATATAAGCTTAATAAAGGAAAACTTGGTATCCTTTACTTAAATAAAGAAGATGAGTGTGTCTTCTTTATTCCTTGATACCCTTTTCTTCTCCACCGTTTCTTTTTGCTCATAAGAATAAACTTTTAGATGAATAAATGGAAGAGAATATAAGATTATCTATGTGTCAGAATGTCAGAGACAGAGGGTAGGTATTGAATGAGAATGTAAAGGAAAACAAACCTCCAAGAATATGGCGTACAGGTGTCATAAGAATTCCTTAGACCAGAAAAAGACAAAAAATAAAAGAAAAACAAACACGAATTATCTATTTTAATCGATTTAAAATTAATTAAATTGTCATTATCATCATTATCATCATACATAATTTCAAGTCTAGCAATAAAGCGAGATCTGGAGAGATCTGATAGTACGTAGCTTTATTCTTATCTAGTAAAAAGATTATTTTCAATAGATCCACATATAAATGAGACAATAAAAAATGATAAAGGTAAAAAATAGTAAATAAAATTACAATAGATAAATAAATAAATAAAAATAAAATATAACCAAATGATATACCTGATATGGTGTCCAAATCTGCAAGTACCTAATAAGTTGCAAAATCCAGTTCTTCTCGTTCCTAGTAAAGTTAGGAGTTCTCACTCAGAAACACTAAATGCATGAAAAAATTTATAAGTTTAGACAACCTCATGGACTCTTTCCTCATACACCTGTTGAGAGATTTTATAAATTAGTTAATTTTTATAAATTAAAATTAATTAATTAATTTTAAATTAAGGATATCCTATTTTAATTTTATTTTAAAATTTTTAATTTTATTTAATTTTTAACTATTTTTATAAGATTGCAATATCGAATACATCTTTAAATCTTAAATTTTTCTATTTTTTAATTTAATTTTTTGTCAAAATTTTAAAATATTTGTTAATAAGCTCTTGAGATAATGCGGATCTAATGACAATTACAAGCGCTAATCACGACAAAAAGGAGAAGCTCTCTTATAATCAAATCATTCAATCTCCTTTTAGCTTGGGTACTACAAAAAGTGTGTAAAATGAGAAAGTTGTTGAAGCTAGTTGTTTTTTGGGGACTACGTTGCCTTGAGATGTGCTCATTGTGTGGATGGTGTCACATTTCTAGACCCACCATACTATTTTTCTTTTTATTCCCCCCAAAGAAAAGTTTATTATTTAGTGTGCATTTGAAAAAATTGATTACAAATAAAAATATTAAATTGAATTTTAAAATTTAAATTGATTGAGTTAATTAATTATAAAAATAAATTATGTTAATATAAAATTAACGAATTAAATTATACTTAATTAAGTATCAATAGAGCCTGAAATTCTTTTAACTCGTGATTAAATTGTATAATTTCTAATTTAAGGATTAATCTAAAGTTTGATTACTTTATTTTATTATATATTTTTAAAAACTTAAATTAATATTATTTTATAATAATGTAAACAAGCTTAAACCGAATTCATATGCTTATTTTGATGGATCGGGTCAAATCAAACTTCGCTTGGAAGTATCTATTATTATTCTACTCGTATATTATAATTAAAAAAAAAGTCTAAGTTTGAAACTGGTATCTAACTTTTTGGCACAGTAAACGAGTTGAGAAATTGTCATTATTATGTGGATCTAATGATAGTTCTGTTGAACCCAACTTTTATAGGATCCTGAGTAGTGTATGATAATTGTTAGGTGACCCACCACTGACCCTCAGTTTTCTATAACCCATGGAGGGAACGACTAAAGAAGCATAGAGATTGATAGATGGTCATTTGGTGGGTAAGGACTTTAACGATGATTGTTATTGTAACCTTTTGATTTCTATCTAAATTTAAGTGAGATTCGAATCAAACCCAAAATTTTGAACCAAGTTCAAACCTGAATAGCCTAATCTCAATCCAGTCTGTCATCTTTCTTAATAAGAATAACTATAAGTGTGACAGATGGAGATTAAAAGGTTTTGAACTGAACTTGAATCTAAACGCAAAATTTCAAGCTGAACTTATATCCGAACATAAAAGTTAGGTAGGATTCGAATCTGAATGGTCTGAACTCAACTCTGCCTGCTTCAAAGAATAATAATTATTGCCCGGATAGTTCAGTTGGTTATTGATAGGGTAACTTGGTCCAAGGTTCTAGGTTCCAATTCCGACAATGAGTGTCAGGATTGCCTTGTTGAGAAGCTGGCTAAGATCAGACCGTAATTTAACCCTCTCACTATTGTATCGGGCCAGGGTGTGGGGGCACCTGGGGTGGGTAATTGTACCTCTTAGTCCAAGAATAATAATAATTATTCTACGACCATTCCTTCATTGGGATTAGAGATTCTCTAAAAAAAAACCTCAATTAAATGCATACTTTAGTGTTTCATTTGTTTTTCAAAATGTTTGTATTTTGGGTTAATTACGTAAAAAAGTCTAAAATTTTGTTAAATTTTTAATTATAGTGTTTGAACTTTAAAAAATAATAATAAAATATTCAAAATTTTATTTTTTCAATTCTAGCGCAAATTTTAAAAATAGTAATAAAATGCTTAAATTTTCAATTTTTTTCAATTATAACGTAACGTTAGTGTTTCCTTTAAGTTTAAAAATTACCTAAACCAGATTGTGCAGTCCTAACGACCTTACTGATACAGTACACTATAATGTGAAAACAATTTAGAGCATCAGAAGAACAAACAAAAAACAAATAGTCGTCAGAAGAATAACAGATAACATCGGACTATAATTAAAGAAAATTGAAAGTTTAAACATTTTATTATCACTTTCTAAAGTTTGGGTTAGAATTAAAAAAATAAATATTTTAATATTTTATTGTTACTTTTTAAAATTCGAACTATGATTGAATTATAAAAAATTAAAAATTTTATTATTTTATTATTACTTTTTAAAGTTCGAACTATGAGTCTATGATTAAAAAATTGACAAAAATTTGGACTTTTTTTTACAGCTAACCTTGTATTTATTATGTTATTTAGGAATAAAGGGCTCTATCATTATTATTTTACTTATTTTAAACTAAATAAAATAATAATAAATATATTTTAATGATTTATAGTCACAAAAAGTATTTTATAGAATTACAATTATTTTAATATTTTTATAGAATAAATTATTAAAATAAGGTCAAATTAGTTACATAAACTCTGTTTGTGTTTCAAATTAAAATAGCTTGTGTTAAAATAATTATAAACAATTTAATTAGATAATTTAGTAATTTTAAATTACCGCACTAATTTTTACCCTATTATTTATAATACCACCACCACTTTGTGGTGTCAAAAGCATATTGTACTATTCTACGTGGCAAGCCCAAGCCACTTTGCCTAAAAACCTAAAACAGCACGTGTTGACATAGGCATGTGCCCCAAATATCTCCAAAACCTATTTTAATGAGTTGGATCCGTCTCGATAGTTAAGCCACTAACTGTTTTGGAGGCTAAAGGTGAATGAAGCCTAAGTCCAACTCCATTGGACATGAGATCTAGACAATTGGGTCCAAACCAATTCAAGATAAAATCCAGTTCATAAATAAACCATAGCAAACCTTGATGTAATTAAAATTGATTTTAAAGTTATGAATAAAAAAATAAATAAATTAGGACATTTGAGTTCAAATATTAACAGATGAATGCATGAATTTAGAATTTTTTAAGAAATAATTGAGATATGAAAACATTTTACAATAATTATTAGATAGATGTATCTATTTTCCAAAAAAAATTGGTTTAATTATTTTTTTCCTTTTATGTAGGCTTATTAGAAATAGTAGGGATAAGATTGCGTATTACTGAATCTTCTTAGATTCTACCTATTATCAGAACTTTCATTGAATTCTTGTTATTGTTGTTGTAAATTAGTACTGAATTTTAATAATTCCATCATCTCTTTTTTTTTAAATTTAAAATGAGGAAAAAATAAAAAGGTAGGGGCTGCACTGTTATTGACATATAAATATCTTTTAATCAAAATGAATGTAGTAAAGTGCTAAATATAAATCAAGTCTAGTGAACAAAAGATTACGAATAGATCAATCTATTTAGGGATGCCAATGGCTCCTGGCTCAACCCACAGGTTGAGTGACCCGTGACCTATTCATAGCTTGATCAATTTGGGTCAATATTGCGTCGAGTTAAGCTGGGTCAAAATTGGTCCGAATATTCGTATTGGTATAATCTTAGTTATAAAATTTTCTTGATTATTTTAATAGCCTATTGGTTCAATTATTTATGATTATGTACATTTATAAATTATTTAAAATTTTTTAATGGTTTGATATTTTTTAAAAATTTAAAGTGTTGAAAGTTAATTTTTGTAGGAGTAGAATATAACTTAAGAGTTTGATTTATCTAGTCTATTTCAGGATAAAAGAAGAAATAGAATTGGATATTTTGCATCGGTTAAATCATCGACTAATCAAATTGTCAACACGTTAATGAGCTTAGGTTGATTAGTTGATGGAGCGTCTTAAAAGTTAAACATATGCTTTAGGTGGTCGATTAGCCGACTCTTCAATTGAAGAAGATATGATTAGTCATTAATAAGAGATTGACTAACTAAATGTATCCAAAACGATTAATATGTGTGTCTAACCATTGTTTGCAGTGGTCGATTACATAAGCATTTGGAAATAATCTTTGTTACTAGATTGAGTCTTAAGTTCTTAAGAAAGCTCTTAGTGTATTGTGTGATCAATACCACAATAGTTTAAGTGTTGTGTGAGACCAACTTAATTGGTTTTATATATTTTCTAACACACTCCTTCAAGTGAAAGCTTTTTGGGTTTAAAACTTACACAGATTTATTTATCTTGTGCTTAATTTATTTAGAATAGGTGAGTGGTAGAATTTGAACCCATGATCATTTGATCATAAAGACTCTGATATCATATTAAGTGATCGTTTCACAACAATAACTAAGAACTTTTAGGTTCCATTAAAGAGTTTTAGAGAGCTTGCTGTAAGGATTGCTCATATGCCATTCACTCTTTTTGAAAGAAATGGACTCCAAATTTTACTAAGTTGGACTCCAAATTCCTTATGAAAATGTGAACATTCCAAAAGTTGAGAATGTTCACCAGTAGCGACCATTAAGCATAGAAAGAACGTAACATACAATGCAAAAGGAAACAAAGGCATGTGAAAACTGGACCAGCAAACCAAAACCGGCAGAAGCAGCAGCTCAGAAAGAATATATATGGGTAGGAGTGCCTGTGCCAAAGACACGTTACAGCAAAAAAGAAGTGTGAGAGAGACCACTTTCATTTCATGCTCACGCAAGACAACAAACACTAGTTTCCATAAAATCTGCAAAACGAGTATCGCAGCAATGATTGCTAGGGAAGAAAAAAGAAACCCTACTCAGAACATAAGAAAAAAGTGCCACTACGAGCAAAGACAAAGAGTGGAAGAGATGATTGTCAGGTCCCCAACAAAGCCTCCATTGTAGGGCATGGCCTTGTCTCTCCTACTCTCCTTGAAGAAAGTGCCGAACAGAGAGAAGTAGAGATTTAGGCAGGATCCACAGTCTTATACAAACACTCAATCGGATATACACTCTTTTTTAGGGTTAAAATTTTTAAAAATAAGAATTTTTCATTTTATTTATTCCATCAAAATTTTTAAAAAATATAATTATTTTAGAATTATAAATAAATAAACTAATATAATATAATAAAAAGGTTTATACAATAATTCAATAATATAAAAATAAAAATAAAAAGATTAAACTAAAAGAGTCAATGTAATTACTCCCTTCTTATAGATAAAATTTATATTTATTATATTTTAAATATATTGTATAAATACATAATAATTTATGAATTATATATTTTTAATAAATTTTTTTGAATTAATAATTTAAATTTAATTATTATAAATTATTTAATAAATTAACATTTTAGATCAAAGTGACAAGTAACATTTACATATGCTCTTTAATTTTAAAATAAATTATAATTATTCACCTTACACGTTACTTCCGCTTCCTGTATTCAATTCAAAGAAAAAACCTACTTTTGACACCTACATCTTTTCTATGTTTGTCCATGATTATCACTTTCTCTCTTTGTCAGCCTCCTTTTATCACGCCTATCTAATTCTGTCCCTCACTCTCTTTACAAGTACATGGATCAATTGAGTTGAGACCACATGAGCATATAGTGATTAGACCATATATCATAACCAAACATTATGATATATAGTCTTTTAAAGACAATTGGTCAAATTATCATTACCCAATGTGATTACCTCTTAAACTAAGCCTATCCCATTTTGTTATAGAACTTGCATGCTCTAGGACCAACTCGTGGATGATGTCCAAATTTGCTAGTCATCTTTATACTGCCTGTTTAGGTTGGAAAAAATGTCATGCACATACAAACTTGTTAGAAAATGTTGAATTGATGAGATAATTAAAATATTACAATGTTGTTGCTAAGGTTAATTTATAGTTACATTTTATTTATCTTGCATAGATTGGAAGAGTTTAAGCAATTCACAAACCCTCAATTCTAAAAAGAAAATACACACTTTTGATTCAATAGATGTGAAAAGGTGCTTCTAAGTTCTAGGAGATAAAAAGTCTCAAAAGGCTAATTTCTTTTCCACCTACCTATAAAGGCAGTTGTTTGATCAATGGGACAAGAACATAGAAGGCATAAATCTTTAAAAGATGCTTGATCAAGCTTTTTGTGCAGGGAATATTATGTAGAAAAAATTTGCTTCAAGTAATCATTCTTTTATAACAAATGTGACCCACTTGACCTAATTACAATTCATTTAAAGGTTCTAATTTATTAAAGATTAGACAGCCTAAATTTCTAAAAGACAGATCTTGAGAATAGTGCCCATATAAAAGAGAAGGACTTATATCTCAACTAACATATCTAAAATATAAGCTACAATCAATCTTTGTTTATTTTTGATATCTAATGAATGATTTGTTGTATCACTTGAATAATATATAAGCTAGAAACTCGTGATGTAGCTTCGTTGAAGCTTCTCAGTAAAATGAGAAGAATCTTTCTTGATTCACAAGTGTAAACAATGTCATGTACTTTAGTGATGTTATCTCCGTGTGTTCTTTGATGAGAGATAGCATGTGCATTATCACTTAATAATTTCTTTAATAAATATCTGAAAAATATCAACCATAAATTCCCTTGTTATGAAATTTTTATTAAAATTTGAAGTTAAGTTTTCAAAAGTTAAAATTTTATGAAGGCTTTGGAGAAATTATTGAATAGAAAGTTGTGGATGTGGTCAAGGAGAGGACGACCCTATGAGCCCTATTGTCATAAAGATGATAGAGGAGTGAGTGATTGCTCTGCGATGAATCTAAGTAGGGCTCTTCCTGGAGACCACCCAAAACCATACCTAAGGATTCGTACATATTTTTTCCATAAAGAGTAAAAGCATCATTAGCTTACAATTAGGAATCACAATGAGTTGAGGACAACCGATTTGATTTTGCTTGTTACCATTCAAATTATCATTTAATAATATCTATTTAATTTTTAAAAAATAAATCTATAAATTAAATGATATTATTTTAATCAATTATATTAAAGTAATGCTATTTTAGAAACCTAATTTTTAATTTTTGAATAATTTATTATAGTTTTAACTATCTCAAAATTAATTTTATCACATAGTCATGTTTTCTAAGGTCAACTTTACCATTTTTAATTGCGGAGAAGTCGTTAATTTAAAATCTTATAAATTTAGATGCAGTCCAATAAGGGAACAAATTTGCTGTTCTCGAATTACTGTGCCTGCTTTGCTTGAATAAATCTTAACGATTCATTACAATAAATTAGATGGTTAGGATCTTAAGGGCACAATAAAGCATAGTACTTCGGGAGCAACAGATTTACTCCCGGCCATGAAATATTATTTTTTTAATAAAAGAGAGAGAGATTGCATAATAATCTTATCTTAATTTCAGAATTCAGACACAACTTATATGTTTCCTATGAGAATGTTCTCCTTGGAAGTTGGAATTGTCCTTAGAACAGAAGCTTGGAACTCTAATAACACTAGTAAGTTTCACTTGCAGAACACAGATACCATTGTCTTCTAAAGTCCCATTCAGTCACTATCAACATTCCTGTGATCCCAATTCTCATATTTAATATCTAATTACTAAAACTAGAGATTCCTTCAACTCTCATCTGCCCTTAGAATCAGTGCACATTAAAGATGAAAGATATTATTATTATCCCAATATATAATGAAATTAAATAAGCTTTTAGAAATAGAAAAGGTTTTGATTACTCTTTAAATAATTTTTTTACTTAATAATACTAGTTGATAATAAGCACTAAATAATGATGATATTAGTCCCTTAAAAAATTTGAGACAAAAATATAGATATTTACTAATGTTTTAAAAATAATCACTAAATAATGATGATATTAGTCCCTTAAAAAATTTAAGACAAAAATATAGATATTTACTAATGTTTTAAAATTGTATTGCCGATAAGACGAGAAGTTTAAGGTCAATCCATATTGGATCGTCATAAAATCAACTAAAAATTGAACAACATTAAAAATTTTGAAATATGTTTGAAAAATAGTGTTCTTATCCATAAAAGAATTTGAAGTTTAATTGAAAAATATATTATTAAATAAAAATTGATTAATTAACTAATGAACTAATTAGTTTTTAATAACAATAATTATTTAAAATAAATTGAACTGAAAAATTAAAAATAGAACTGAAAAACTAGACAATTCAAGATTTTTAAGGTTGAAACGGTTGAGTTTTTCAATTGTTAATATCTACTATACTAAATTTCTTGACAAAATTTGTTATTTTTTAAAAAATATTTATATTTAAGTTAAAATAACAACAAACATAGTATAAACATCATATGTGTCATTTTTTGTTTATATTATAATCCGACATAATTCTTAAAACTCAAACCAAACTAAATAAACGTAACTAAGTCAATAATTTATTTACAATTATCTTAAGTTATTAATTTAAGTCAAAACCAAACTAAATAAGCGTATCTAAGTCAATAATTTATTTACAATTATCTTAAGTTATTAATTTAAATTAAATTTAATTAATTTAGATTAAATTTAAGAGTTGAATTAAGTCACATATCAATAATATTTGATCATTCCATATACAGGCTTTTTTATTAGTTTTTAACCGAAGTCTTAAAATAATAATTTTTTAAAAAATTAATAATTAAAGAACTGTTTTAAATTGTAGTAAAGATCTAATCAAACTTTCCAATTTCAGTTTCTCACTAAAAACAGTAATCACATTACATAATCAAACACTCGCTACATTTACTTCTTCTACCGAAAACAGAGTCTTCCATTTTCCCACCTTACGTCTAGATGAAGAAGAAGAAGAAACTATCTAAACCCTAGACCACTAGCTAGCTAACCATTCACACTGTCACACACTAGCTTCTCTTCTTTTCTAAACTTCTTTCATGGGTTTTACACTAAAACAAACAAACCCATATAACATGGAAACCAGATAATACAAGATCATAATTAAACACTAAAATCGATCAACTTCCAAAGGATAGTATACCGAAGAAACTAACATTATCATTGGATTATTAACTTGCGGTCTAATACCCTCCTCCTCTTGGATCTATCAGTAGAATTTGAGCGTTCCATTAAAGATTTGAGTGCATTTTGAAGGAAATGGACTGATTCAATGCTGTGATCTTTTTCAGCAGAAACAAGGAGAACGTTCCTCATTCTTCCTCCGAGCGTCACCATTTCAGCTCTTAGCGTCTTCAAGTGGAGAGACTTCAGTGTCTGGATTAGTTCTGGCAAAAGATCGGACCTATCCTCACAGCACAAAGATGCTTTGAATATTAATTGCCCGTCACTTGAATACTCTTCTGATAGAACACTTATTTCATCGGTTTCTGATGGGAAAGAGTCGAGTCCTGAAATTTGTGAGGTCTGTTGTTTCAGTTCTTTCACTCGTTGAACAACCTTAGCTAGAAGTGAAGCTTTATCGACCTGCAAAAAGAAGAAAAAGGGGTTACAAGAGAACAGATGATTCAGTTGGTAAGATAAAGAAAAGTGTGTTCATGAAACCCTAAGTATGCGAAAAGCTTAGAAACTTTCCAACACATCGCAATCCAAGAAGACCAACAGGAAACGGAGGCTTTGATAGGCTTTTACTTTTACAGATTCTGTCTGTAACTTTGAACATCTAAAAGCTCAACTAAACACAAAAAAGCTTCAAAAAGATTAGATTTTGGTTATACTTGTCTCTCTTATGGTGCCGTGAAAACAGAAAAGAAATTAAACAACCATTAGTAAAGCACACGAAAGCTGTTGCCTTTCAGATGTTCGTTTCAGTTCATTGCCAACTACTGAAGTAACCTGTATGATTTTAGTTTAGCTAAGTAAGTCCTGATCTAGTCACCGGGGATTACGTCTCCCTCAGCCAAAAAGTGTGGAGTAAGAACTAGCTCTTAGTTTCAGTTGCTTGCTTTTCCTGTAAGTGCTTCCTGAACTACCAAACAGTCAACAAAGCACGAAACCTGAAAGTAGAATAGAAATTTCTTTCCAGGAAAACGAAAAGCACATGGAAAATCTTAACTATCATGTTCTTCCACAGCTGCTATCTCAGAAAAAACAAAAAAGTCGCGCTCTTGTTGACTTTCCTCCATGAAAATCAAGACCTTTATTTACGTTTCAATCCTTAAAAATCGCTTTGACCTTATGAAACATAATCTTAATGAGAACATGGAGCTCCAAAACAACACCCCATCATAGGATTCCATTGCCATGGAAGCTAATCGTAGCTGCTAAAACAGTCACTGACACACTAAAAGAAAGTCACTTAATGGATAAATTTCTACATAATTACCTTAGAATTGCAAGGAAGGAGAGTCCTGAGCTTATCAAGATGAGAGTTGATCCTCTCTCTTCTTCTCTTCTCAGCTTCCTTGTGATTTCTGAGAGCAGCAAGAGCTCTATCTTGTGGCGTAATGTCCGTGACTACAGACCCTTCGAAGGGGTAATTCTGATACGAACCTGAAGAGCTACAGAAGCTCTGCATCGCCGGGAAAGTGTAGGGTGCAATGTTGAACGTTCCATTCTCGGAGAGATACTGGTAGAGGTAGGAATTTTCCGGCGAGGGATGGGGTTGCATGATGTGTAAGTGAGTCTTTTGTTATAATGACCAGAGAATTTTGTATTAAGTTCACTTGAAAAGTGACCGAGTGCTCCGATGCTTTCGGTGTGTTTATGTGAATTTAAAGGGGTTTCTGGTTGGCTTGTTTATTTTTATTGTCGTTTGATTTGACTCCTTATGTCGTTTTTGTTGATAAGCAAATCTGCAAAAGCAGTGGACCCGACGTGTCGGGGACTCGCCATAGATAACGGGGTTAGGTTGGCAATTAACCTGCCGGCCTGAAATTAATGAATTTAAATAAAAAATATTATTTTATTTATCAATTACAATTTTATTTGATTAATATAATATTAATTAAATTATCAGTCAGATGCAAATTAAAAAAAATCAAATTGAGTTCATATATATATATATATATATAGAAAAAACTAAAAAAAGTGCTTTAGGCTAAATTTAACACGACGCTTGTATTGCTATCTCAAAATTTCATTTTCACAGTTTAGGATGTTCTTATTTTATTTTTTGCTTTTGTTAAATTTTAAAAAAAAAGTTGACGAAAATTATATATATATATAATTAAAAATATAATTTTCTAATTATCTTGTGGTATAATTTAACACAAAAGAATAAAATAAGAATTTATTCAATTAGTGTTCTAAATTTTCTAATAAAACTCTCTAATCGTAGATATTGATTGTAATTTACATTATATTTTTTATAAAACCTTTTGTAGACGTATAATATTATTTAACTTCAACAATGCCATTTGTCATATTAATTTTTTTTTCATATGGTAATAAGATTTTTAATTTGTACAAGGAAAATTGAGGGAAATAACAAATAATTATTTAAATTGAATTTTGTTTAGTAAAGAAGATTTGATAATTAAAGTCTTCACAATTTTATTTTTTTTGTACCTATTGATTACTATGTCTCAATAGACAAGTCTAGTTGTATGATTAAGGATAATAATTTAAGTCACGTTTAACTCAAATTTAAATTAAGAATTTATGTTCGAATTAATTATTTTATTTTATTTTTGTTAAGATTATGATTACGATTATAATCACAATTACAGTTTTATTTTATTTTATTTTAGTGATCATTCAGAATAATGATCTCTTTATTAGTTAGGAGTAAAGTTACGTATTATTGAACTTCTTCAAATTCAGCATGTCAGCAAGATTTATATTTAATTGTTATTATTATCGTTACGTTTGAATTAATCATATTATTTACGGTTATAGTAACTCGTACTTGTAATCTAATTTTAGGAATATAATAATTAATTTTTAAATACTTAATTGTAATGCCATTAAAAAAATAAAATAAAAACTGAGTAACATAGTATTAACTAATAATCTTACAGGGTGTTTAGTTCACTAACGTAAATAGACAAGAAATGAAATGATAAATTTTAAGAAATATGTTAGAATATATATTATTTAGTTTAGTTTATTTATAAATTTTTTAAATAATTATAAAAACTTTAAAAATATAAATTTAGAATTATAAAAGAATAAGAGAAAAAGGATTAAAATATCTATAATTAGTGTCAGATCGTCTTGATTCTATTCAACTTTAATAGCGAAAGAAAACAAATTTGCAGATAAAACAAAAGAAGTGAACTCAAGTTTGAAAAGAACTCAATATCTTAAAAGAAAGGCGACATCCTTAGGTAACAACAATGAAGGTTAAGAGGATAACGCTTTGAGTTTTCCTATACCTTATGACAGATGTACAAAGTTTTGAACTTTGAAGTGATTTTATGTTGGTGAAAGCGTAGTTAACTGGCTTTCACGAGTGGGCATGTGAAAGCTAAGGTCTTTGCAGTAGCGAACAAGAAAATGATGAGCTTTAACTTGGGCTTATTAAGAAGAGGGGTTTGGGTTGTCGTAAATCGGTAATCAAGTGATATAAATAGAAAATTAAAGAAAACGTTTTTCAAAATAAGAAGCAGAGGATATAGAGAAAGTAGAGGACTTGACTTTTCTACGACTTTCGTTGATAAACAAATAGCCTATAATTAGGCTAATACATAATTGAAAGTAACATGAAAATAGGCACTACCCTAAGTCAAAAAGAAACTCCTTTGACTAGGTAAACAAACTCGCAAAAAACTAGAACAACCTATGTGTAAATTATTAAATTCCATCAACAATCGCTCCCTTAAATTGATGTTCCAAACATAACATTCAGTTTAATAAGAGTTAAACTTTGAAGCTCCATATGTAGACTCCAAGTAGCTTCTTGAGCTTTTGAAACACAGGAAACTTAAGAGGCTTGGTTAGAATGTCAACAATGTGGTCTTCACTTCTGCAGTAAATAAGATCAATGACTCTATCATTTGTGAGATCCCTTAAGAAATGATACTTCACATTTATATATTTGCTTCGACCATGTAAAACTGGATTTTTTGACAACTTTATTGTTGAACTATTGTCACACTAGATCTAAGTATGTCCATCCTCCTTAAAATGCAGCTCTTTAATAATCTTCTTTAGCCAAATAGCTTGATAAGCATAAGCTATTGCGGCAACAAATTCAGCTTCTGTAGATGATAATGTCACAATAGATTGCTTCTTTGATGACCATGAAATAGCTCCTGTCCCCATCATGAAAACATACCCAGATGTGCTTTTCCAATCATCTGAATCTCCAGCATAATCTCTATCAGTAAAGCCAAATAGATATGACTTTTCTCCATTCTTGTATAACAACCCAAACTCCTTAGTACCTTGCAAGTACTAGAGAATTCTTTTTGCAGCCAAAAGATGAATCTCTGTAGGACATTCCATGTACCTGCTAATCACACTTACAACATGCATTATATCTGGTCTTGTTGCTGTCAAATACATTAAACTCCCAACTATCTGTTTGTAAAGAGTGTCGTCAACCTTCTTTCTTCCATTGTCTTTGTTTATCTTCACATCAAACTCAGATGGAGTATTTACAGTATTGCAATCCTTCATCTTAAACTTGTCCGAGATTTCTTGCAAATACTTCTTTTGAGAAATAAAAATTTCAGTAGAGGACCGCATCACTTCAATGCCAAGAAAGTAATGCTTCTTACCAAGATCAGACATCTCAAATTTATCCATCATGGATTTCTTAAAACTTCTAAACATGGCTGTATTATTTCCAGTGTAGATTAAATCATCTATATATAAGCAAACAATGAGCATTTTCCCTCCATTCTCATTCTTTATAAAAAGTGTATGTTCATAAGGGCATTTTTAGACTCCTTCCTTAAAAAAAATAAGTTTCTATATGTTATACCAAGCCAGTGGAGCTTGTTTTAATCCATATAGAGCTTTTTTTAACTTATACACTTTAGGCTTTTTGCCAAGTTTCAAATAACCAAGAGGTTGATCGATAAATATCTCTTCTTTTAAATCTCCATGAGGGAATGCCGATTTCACGTCTAACTGGAACATAGGCCATGAGCTTTGAGTTGCCATTGCAATCACCAATCTGATTGTGTCATACCTTACAATTGGAGCAAAAACTTCTTTATAATCAACACCAAACTCCTGCTTGTAGCCTTTAGCTACTAAGCGCGCCTTATACTTGTCAACTTCACCATTTTCCTTCAGCTTTGTCTTGTAAACTCACTTTACACCAATTGTCTTCTGCCCTTTTGGAAGATCATATAGCTCCCATGTATCATTTCTTTCAATGGCTGTAATTTCAACATCCATAGCCTTTCTCCATTTTAGTCCTTTGACAGCCACTTCAAAGATGGTAGGATCGCAATCTTAAAACAGGGCAAATTGTGTAAGTGGATCATCACCTTGGTTAACTCAATTAGTCATCCATATTGGTCTTCTTCAAAGACGTTGAGGTCTTTGTGATTCAGCTACAGGTGAGCTTTGAT
This sequence comes from Erythroxylum carthagenense, assembly GCA_026413575.1. Classification (NCBI taxonomy): domain Eukaryota; kingdom Viridiplantae; phylum Streptophyta; class Magnoliopsida; order Malpighiales; family Erythroxylaceae; genus Erythroxylum; species Erythroxylum carthagenense. The sequence continues at coordinate 5,456,506 of JANZLD010000235.1, read as the reverse complement.
CAACTATTGGGACATTCTGAGTGACTTCCTCTTCTTGCTCATTCTCTATAGGTTGCTACCCTTTCTCATCATCATCAAAATCTGTTGGAATATTTTCTTTAACACCATTACGAGTCTATGACTAGGTACGTTTTTCATCAAATATCACATCACGGTTGTCGATAATTTTCATGGTGCTAGGATTGTATAGTTTATAAGCTTTCGACGGATCACTAACATCAAGAAAAATGCATTTTTCTCCCTTGTTATCTAACTTCCTCGTCTTCTCATCTAGAATATGGGCATAGGCAATACACCTAAAAATTCAGAAATGATCTACAACAGGTTTCCTTCCGTTACATGCTTCTTCTAATGTCATATTTTGAACAGCAAGTGTGAGACTTCTGTTCAATATATGAATGCTTTAGTTTACTGCTCAAGCCATAAACTTTTTGGAATGCCACTTGTTGTCAAAAGGCTTTGTATCATATTCATAATAGTGTGGTTCTTTCTCTCGCATACCCCATTCTGTTGGGGTGTATAAGCTGTTGTAAGTTGCCTCTTGATTCCATGATTCTCACAGAAAATCACAAATTCATGTGAGTTATATTCTCCACCACGATCCATGCGAAGAACTTTTATTGGGTTGCCAACTTCTTTCTCAACAAGTGCTTTATAGCTTTTAAAAGCTACAAAAGTTTCAGATTTTTCTTACAAAAAACAAACCTATATCTTACAACTATAATCATCAATAAAGGTAATTATATATCTTTTACCTCAATTAGAATGTGGTGTTATTGGACTGCAAATGTCAGAATGAACAAGCTCCAATGCCTTCTTTGCTCTCCAAGATTTTCCTTGTGGGAATTGATTTCGGTATTGTTTACTAACAATACATTTTTCACAAACTTCAAAAGGAGCTGCAATTTGAGAAAGATCCATCACCATGTTCTTCTGTTGTAGTGTTTTCAATCTCCAAAAAGTCAAATGCCCATAGCGACAATGCCATAGCTATGCCTCACCTTTTAATTTTGCTGAAAAACATGAATAAGCTATGTTGTTTAGATAAAGTGGGAACATACAATTCGTCGTCATGTTAACTTGAGCAATTAAGCCCAACTTTGCATCTTGAATCTAACATACTGATAGAACTCTCAATAGCTGAGAGATTTTACACTGAATATTATTAAAGTGTAACGACAATTTCTGTCAAGTTACAAGGTAGTATGTAGCCAGCTTCGATAGTGCTGCTCTCTTCAACCTAAGGCTCACAGTATATTCTTAGTAATTGCCTACCTCCCCTCCCAATCATTACAGAATTTATATTAACTAACTTCTTACGTCAGCCATGTAACAAACTCTACTATTCTCTCCCCTCCCACATGCACGTAAGACTCCCCAGCCCCTGACCATAACAGAAAGTGGTAACTTTACTCGGTTACCCTTTCCTTCTCCCTTCTAGAATAAACCGTAGTGATAGGAGGTCTAACACTGCTCCCCCCCCCCCATAAGTTGCACCTTGTCCCCAAGGTGAAAATCTGGAAATTGTTCC
>JANZLD010000235.1:5432065-5444603 GCA_026413575.1 Erythroxylum carthagenense | reverse complement strand
TATTTTTGTTAACATTATTAATATTATTTTTATTATTGCTATTATTATTAATATAGTTACGTATTATTATTATTATTATTATTATTATTATTATTATTATTAAACATAATAATTATAATATCATTAATTATAATAATCATATCAACAATAATAATAATATTAATAACAATAATAATAATAGTAATAATAACATTGAATTACATTAACAAGTCTTATTATACTATAGAGGTATTTCTATCATTGACATCATTTTTTGTTCTGAGGACGACAACGAAACACATTTCTATACTCAGAACACGAACAATTATCTTTGTTTTGTTCACCGTAATCAAACATCTCCTGTCTTCAATTCTTGTCCTATTCTGTTCTATCCTGTTCGTCATGTCCTGTCTTTCTACGGTGAAGACGGTAACCAAAGAGACAGTTACGGCTATCATGAATTCTGTAAGCACTTGGCGAAATCGCAGGGAAGCATTGGGATGCTTCTCAGCTTCAGAAAGTCACACGTCTTGATTTAGACTTCTTGTCCTCTTCTCTTCAATCTTGTCTCGCTCTCTGAAACTTGGATTGAGCTGAGCTTCAGCATCTAAAGTTCAATACTTTAACGTGCCAGCATGTCTTTTCATTTGTTTTTCTTTACTGGGTGTAAATAAGTTTCCGTCACTGATCAGGGTCTTCCAGGATTTGTACAATCTTTTTTATTTTTTATTGTTTTCCCTGTGAATGCAAATCAGTGTTCTTATCTTAAACTCAATCCGTTCCCTTTTTTTTCCTTCTCAAATTTGTCATCCCCGATGCATCTTTCTGCCATGTCAATTAGCAGTCTTTCTCTCGTATCGTTTTGTTCTGCTACAACAATCTAGGCTCCTGTTGGGTTGATCCAATGTTACCCATGAAAGCTTTTCGCAAGGTGTCCAAGAACCACACCGTGTTTCCGTCGGGACGTACGACAATTTCAAGCAATTTTCTGAGGATGTTTCCTGGGAATGAGAAGGGTAGTCCTCTATTTACTGCTTCTACAAAAGCTTCCAAGTAAGCACTTGTTTGTAGATTTCCGTATCTTCGACAAGAGAAATAAAATTCAAACTTTTGTTCTTTCTCTGAAAAGGGGCTCTCTGGCTTTTGTGAACATGCTCTTATGTTATGAAGTTATATACTATGCTTTCTAACTGAGCACAAAGCTATTGTGGACGTTGTTCTTCTTAGGATTATGTTGTGATGATTCAGGGTTTTGGCTCTATTTTGATTAGTAAGAATTTGACCGAAGCAAAGTGTTGTAGGGTCTGGGATGCAGAGTTTGTTGCTAGGTTAGGTTTTAGGATGTTACAGCGGCAGTGAAGATGATATGTTCAAATCAAATTTGTAGTAAAGGGGGTAGGGGATTTCATATGTCAGCATTAGAAGTATGGAAAATCTTATTTGGAGTTGAAAAGAAAATTTCAAAGATTTCTTTAGCTTGTAAAATGGTTACAAGCTTGTGATATAGAGTAGAATCATCTAATTCAGATAACATTGAAATTCCAATAGAAACAATGAGGTTCTAACTACATCTCTTGTATGGGAAGCTTGAGGCAGTGGTCTAGTTTCTGTGAGCTTGAAGCACTTATCTTTTGAATAGAAAATATGGAACCACAGGGTTGTTGTTCAAACACTACTGCTTTTGTTACCTTTCTCTTGTTGTATTTTTCAAATCTGTAAAATCCTACGAGATGGCTTGTTCAAGTATGCTCTTCCAAAAATACAAAGTGACTACTTGTAGGGTTGCATTCTTTACAATGATTTTAATTGGCGAAGATGAATTTAAAATGTGAAATTACGCCAATCATAAACCTTAAATGTTTTCATTTCCTTTGGAAAGTGGTACAAAGGAGGCTATGTTTTGGAGTCAGCATGGAAGAAGAATGGTTCAAAGTGATTGTTATAATCAGATAACCACAAAATTATTATGGAACTGTACGGAAGTTAATTATCCTCGTGATTCTCTGCGCTTCTTAAGCCGTGGTTACAGCACAGATTGCAGTGATAAGCCCAGAAGGGAATTGACAAGTAAGGTGAACAATCACTTTCTGGAAACACCTATTTTCTTATATACAGATGGTCCATACCTAAGAGCTGATGCACTGATATATTGACTATTTGTCATACATGAAAAGTGGGATCGAGAAAGTCTCATTGTTAGTCACATCTTAGATATTTATAGGCTCTTAGACTAAATCCTTCCTTAAAGAAGAGAACACATGAAATCGTGTTTTTAATTTCCTTGCTAACACAGTCTAATCTGCACACTCTGCGTTATGTTTTTATTTTTTCACAAGTTTGATGCCTTTCAAAGTTAACTTCAATGAATTGGATGGTTGATAATGTAGCTTCTAGGAAAAATCCCGGAATATGTGAAGATAGTTGAAGTTGGTCCAAGGGATGGCTTGCAAAATGAGAAGGAAATTGTACCAACTGCTGTAAAGATTGAGTTGATCAAAATGTTAGCTTCTTCAGGATTGCTTGTTGTTGAGGCTTCAAGTTTTGTCTCTCCAAAGTGGATACCACAGGTTTGTTAAGATAAATTGCAACAGAGAGCACTTTTTCTGGAATTCTTATCTTTGGTTGTTTACACTTTTTCCTAGTTCATCAGTATGTGTATTGGCTTTTTCCATGTAGCAAACATTTGTTCTGAACTTGTTCCGTATGCCTTGTGCAGGTTTCTAAAATTTGAGTAGAAGAAAAAGTATCACTGTTTCTTGATTTTTACTAAAATCTTATAAGGATATCTTACTGCTGTTGGATTTGTTATGGGTATCTATTATACTGTTCATTTGTTTGATATACTGACATTTTCAAGTTGATAGTGTCATATTATCTTTCAGAAGGTGGATTAATTATGTCATTGAACATTTTACGGTCTCATCTCAGCTTGCAGATGCAAAAGATGTCATGGAAGCAATTAGAGATTTTGAAGGTGTTCAGTTTCCAGTTTTAACTCCCAATCTCAAAGTAAGTCTGATATATTAGTAATTTATGCAATCATAAAATTGGTTCGAGCTTCTATGTTATAGAAACATTGAAATTTCCTTCATAGGGTTTTGAGCTGGCTGTTGCAGCTGGAGCCAAAGAAGTGGCTATATTTGCCGCAGCTTCTGAATCTTTTTCAAAATCAAACATAAATTGTAGCATTGCAGATAGTCTTGTCCGCTATAATGATGTTGTCCTTGCTGCTAGCAAGTTATCAATTCCTGTTCGGGGGTACATTCCTTTTGACTTCTACAAAGTTGTCTTTTTTACGATTTCTTTTTATTTGTCCTAATCAAGAAAAGCATATATTCATTAACCAAAATTTGCCTACACAAGTCCTTTGGTCTACCACAAAGTGCTTCCTTATGTTTGGTTGCAATACTCAAATTCCAGAAAGTTATTAATTTTGCTTTGTGTATATAGTTTAGAACGTACAGCAAAAGAGGCTTTTGAAGTAAGATAACAACAAAATTTCAGAAGGTTTCTTTGATATTAAGTTCTTTTCATATCTTAGATTTGGTTGACTATAGTAAACCCATCAACAACGTCAAGCCTCACTCAAACCTATAGGAAGTTGCCTTCACAGATTTGTTTGTTTATTGGGATTCTGTCCAGTATTCTGCAGAATTCTGTTTGTTTCCCCTCCATCAACTTAACTTTTCAGTTATTATTAAACTTTATTATTTAAAGACAAGTACAATCGGACGTGTCATGACTTGTTTCTGAAGATTCCACTTAGAAATGGTTCTCTACCTGATTGATTTGGAGCCATAGAGTAATCAAGTTATGAGAATGAGGTTAGGAGTTTGTCTGAAGCTCAGAAAGGGATATAATTGAGGGGTTAATGGAAAGATAGGTTCTCTATATGTTATGGAGAACATATGAGCTAGAATCTACCACCGAAATACTCTTAAGTATCTTCATGTTCTTCAGATACATAAGATCTTTCAGTCTCTGTTAATATATGCTGCTAGGCTGTTATTGAACCAAAATTCTGGATTGATATTGTCTACTCCTACTTATTTTTCATGCAAATGTGGAAGCATTAACAGTTAAATATTATGAAAGAAATACCATGAACATGGGTCTCTTGATTCTTGCTCTTTCACTAGCACTTTGTTGTATTTTCGTTGAACAGTGGCGTGAAATATTCTGGTAATTTCACAAATTAATAACTTTTTCTTTTCCTTTTCAGATATATATCATGTGTTGTTGGGTGTCCAGTAGAAGGAGTGATACATCCATCAAAAGTTGCATATGTTGCCAAAAAACTTTCTGATATGGGTTGCTATGAAATTTCCCTTGGTGATACAATTGGTGTTGGCACTCCTGGTAATGCATGAAGCTGCCTTCTACTCTCTAATAAATCAATACTTTTATTAAAGCTTCTACAATGATCATCTCCTTAGTTGAGGTTGCCTCAGTTGATAATTGCCCCACTGTAAGGAGTAGTTGAACATACTTCAGACCCAATTTCTGAGGGACTTAGGTTGTAGAAACTTCCTGGTAAGAGAGATGAGCTACCCTTTAGCGAACACTTTATACACTTGACAATCCCTTCAGTAATATTCTTAGCTGAATAAGGTATAGTCATCTGATTGATAGGATTGGATAATCGTTATGCACAGATCTTACCTATCCGTTCTGTTTATATACTTCCTTTGCATAAAGGTAGTCAAGTTATGCCTCGACTTTTGATAGGTAGGCAAAATCAGGACTATCAATACTTTCACTACATGTTTTGAGGCAAGATTATGCAGCATTCTTTAGTACAATCAAGTCACCTTTATTGAGTTTGGTGGCATTTGTGTCACTTTTGTGTAGTAAATATCCTGATTCAGCTGGTCTGGTTGTTAGCCAATCTGATAAACAGTGTCTATGATTGAATACTTTGAATTCTTAAGGACTTGTCAAAATCAAATGCTCCAGGTTGTTTATTCTCATTACTTCATTCTAGATTATCAAACCCTGAAAGGAATAGGAATAAAGGTTCGATACTTCTTTGAATCTCTCTGAAACAGGTAGTAGCAAACTTGTTTATCTGGAATGAGTTATCATAAAAATGTATTTATCTGTTCAGGTTCTGTAATTCCAATGCTTGAAGCTGTCATGGACGTAGTCTCTGTGGATAAGCTTGCTGTGCACTTCCATGATACTTATGGGCAAGCTCTTACAAATATTCTGGCGTCCCTTCAAGTAAGTTCTTGTTTTTTTTTTCCCTTTTATTTGCGTAATTCATGCGCCAAACAATCTATACAATCGCAGAGATGTTCTATATTGTATATTTCTTGTAATCTTCTTGCATGTTATATCTCCGGTCACAACATCAATCCATTATCTTTCATGACCACGGTTGATCTATTATTCTGATGTTGTTTGAGGTGTTTTCCTTACTATTGATTTGCAATGGCTTATGTTTCCTTACTTGATCTATTATTCTGATGTTGTTTGGATAATTTTCATTGTTTTCGATGCTGGACTATTTAGAAAGTTGACATAAAATAAAACCTAAACACTTACATAGACAGATAGTTTGATACCTCTGGAAACTATGCTCGTCTTCCTTTTACAGGCTGGGATCAAAACACTCGATTCATCAGTCTCCGGTCTAGGGGGTTGCCCTTACGCCAAGGGTGCTTCTGGGAATGTTGCTACTGAAGATGTGGTTTACATGCTTAATGGTCTCGGAGTGAAGACCAACGTGGATCTCCAAAAGATCATCTCTGCAGGTATGTTTATATCCCAGCATCTGGGGCGTCCATCTGGTTCAAAGGCAGCAATTGCCTGGAGCAAGACCGCTGCTCATGCCTCTAAACTGTAATTTCTAAGATCAGTGAATACAAATGGAGACTTAAAAACTTCCTGCCAATTCTTTCCATTGACATTGTTTCATCTTCGTGCTTGTACATTCCAAATAAAAGGTCAGGTCTCGTTCTGAGGATTTCAGGCATATATGTGTACACAACTGTTATCAGTTCCATTCATGCAGGTAGGTGATCCTAACTAATACTGATGATAGATCTCGTCAGGAAAGTTTCAGGACAGATCAAATATTGCCTCAGGACAGACAAACAGTGATGGTTTTTCTCTAAAGTTGTTGGCTCTCAGAAGAATCCTCCAAATTCTACCCCAAGAAAACTATGAATTGTTGTAGGAAAAATGCCAAGATTATACCGTTAAGCAGCCTTTAATTCTATTTCATGTGAGCTCGATTTAATAAACAATTGAAGAAGTTTAGATGTTATACATAGGCATGGCAGGAAAGTTTGAGCTCAGACTTTGGTCTTCAGACATGATCGGATTCAATTTTGAACTCAAATTTGGTAAAAAAATTTTGTATTCGACCAATTTATTATTAAAATATGTTCGATCAAACTCGGCTCATTATCAGCCCTAAATTAATAATTTTTTAGCAGTCGGATTGAATCGAAACAACTTATCAAAATGTAATTGACCATATTCGAATATGATATTTTTTTCAAACTTGAGTTCAGGTCTTAAAAATTTTTCTTCAATGATCAACCATAGTTATTCACAGGTTCAACTTAAGCTGAGATGAAATGATGGATTAAGGTAGGAAAATCAATGATGGGATGGTGGTGGGAAAGCTTAAGTAATGATGTTTTCGAAACTAAATCCACTAAAAGGAATTGTTTGGATGGTAATGATGTTTTCTTGGAAAAAAACACTTTCTCTGGCCAAAATTTCACATGGGAGCTTTGAATATTATTTCGTTGTTTGAATAGAAACACCACTTTTTTTTAACGATTTTTATTATGGAATATAAATATTTACTTTGACAAAAGCAAATGTTTTAAAATAAAGTGTAAATTAAATCGGTAAGACAACAAATCTAAAGTTTGAAAGGTTCAATCGGTATTAGATTATTATAAAATTAAATAAATATTGAATAAAATAAAATAATTTGTATTGTGATTGAAAGAAATTGTCTTTATTTATTGAAGAATTTGAAGTTCAATTAAAAAAAGATATTTTAATTGATTTATTTTAGTTTATAAAAAATTATTAATTTATAAAAATTTATCAATTAATTAATTAATTGACGAATTTTTAACAAAAAAAAATTATTAAAGTAAATCAAATAGGAAAATTAAAAATTAAACCAAAAAGTTAAACAACTTAAGATTTTTACAGTTCAACCAGCCGAATCGGAGTGCTAAAAAAATCATGAAGATTTAGACTAATAGAATTCTAAGATATCAAGCATTTAGAGGTTTTTAGTATTAATTTATACCTTCACAACTAATTGGATAGTTGTAATTCAAACATACGAAATTATTCTTTTAGTTGATAAAGATAATCTTTATCATTATGTATTTTTGTTAATTATATTTGATGTTTAATACTAAAGGTAAAACTCCTTAATTAAATACTAAGTGGTTTAATTTATCTAATTTTAGTTATAAATAAGAATGATAATTTATATTCATTTTTAAAATATTATAAACCTAATGAATCTCATGTAAAGAATAGTTAAAGAAAAAAATTAATCTAAATGAAATTAGACTTAATTTTAAAGTTTTAAAAAATTCAACAATAATAATGGATGATTAAATCATTGAATTACAAAATATAACCATTTATAGAGATTGTTTAATTTGAAAATTTAAGATAAGTTAAAAGGAATTTTAATTTATCTAATTCAAATTATGAATGAGAATTATAATTTATAATTATTTTCAGCATATTGAAAGAAAGAAATTAATCTAATTAAATTATAATTAAATTTAAATTTAAGAAATTTCTTGAATTAAATATGATATATTTGATTTTAATAAGATTAATAATAATAATAATAATAATAACAATAACAATAAATAAATAAAAATAAATGGTTAATTACATAAAAAGCCTAAACTTTAGTCAAATTTTCAATTATAATTCAAAATTTAAAAAGTAGCAATAAAATGTTCAAATTTTTAAAAATTCTCAATTCTAGCTCGAATTTTAAAAAGTAGCAATAAATTACTCAAATTTTCAAAAATTTTCAATTCTAACCTAATGTTAGTGTTTCAATTAAGTTTTAAAATGACTCAAATCAGATTACGCAACTCTGATGACCTTACTGATGCAGTACGCTATAATGTGAGATTAATTTAGAGTTTCATAAGAATAAACAAAAAATAAATGGTTTAAAACATTGGCAAAATAATGAATAACGTCGAGCTAGAATTAAAGAAAATTGAAATTTTAAATATTTTATTGTCACTTTTTAAAATTTAGGCTAGAATTGAAAAAAAATTGAAAATTTGGACATTTTATTGGTACTTTTTAAAGTTCGAACTATAATTAAAAATTTGACAAAAGTTTGAACTTTTTTTAACAATTAACCCTAATAATAATAATAATAATAATAGTAAAGAGTTTTCTTTCTTGGCACGAGATCTTCCGTGACAAAATTGGTATTCTAATTTTGTTCCAATTAATTTTAACTATACATTTATATAGATCCTGTGTAAATATATAGATAAAATTTAATAAAATAAAATAGAAAGTGGTTTGAACTTAATTCATCTATATAAATAATTTCTGATTAACTAGAATAAAAGAGGATGTGCTCGTTCGTCTCTTTCTTTACTCAAACCAGAAACTGGTTAACGAAGTAACAGAGGATTTGTTCCCCTCTTTCTTTACTCGAGCTTGATTCATTGACTCCGACTCGAAATCTCCTAGCCTGCTACGTACGAGCACTCCTTCATCGTATAATTAAATGGCCCTCGAAATGAGCGAGATCATCTTAAATACCAAACATGTAAAAGGATTGCCTAGTAATCCTGATCATCGGACTTTTTCTCCGGCGTATTAAAAACCACCTTTAATGCACTGAGAGGCTTGTCGGTTCTGTGGTTCTCTGTGAATGTAATGCCTTTTTCTTATTATACATGGTTTTGAAAAGAATCATTAAAGAAAGTATGTCTGCATGTGGGAGTAAATGCCTTTACAGTTTACACAGATACGAAAACTCTCTCTCTCTCTCTCTTTTTTAACATATCAGAAATATAAAAACGCTGAATTTTGGAGTTCTGACATATCGTAACTTCCCATGTCTATATAATTTATCGTAGTTTTTGTTTTCAATACTTTAAAACATGTTTGATGCCAATACTTTAGTTGATCACTTTTATCTCTTAATCAGAAGTTTTGAGTTCGAGTCTTGATGATAAAAAAATTTGTTTGATCAGCACTTTATTTTTTATGAGCTGATTCAGTGAGAGTGGAGGTTAATTTAGGTGTAGATGACTTAAAGGCGCCGTTTTCACAGTTGAGATCTCCTAAGATTACTAGTGGGTAAACCAAAACAAACTTTACAAACAGATTTTTATTCTTAAAAATTGTTTAATTTATTAATTAATTAATCACTTTTTGTAAATTAATTATTTCATAAATTAAAATAAATTAACTAATTTTCATTTAACAACCTTATTTTTAATTAAACATTTAAATTGTTATTAATAAAGAAAATCTTTTTCAATTTTTTTCAATCTTTACTTGATTTTATGACGTTTTAATACCGGTTAAATCATTAAAACCTTAAATCTCTCTCTTGCCTTATTGGTTTAACTTCAGATTTAGCTTTTAAAACAGCAATTCCTTTTGAAGTTTGATGTTCCTTGACTGTAATATTTTTTCATTATTTTGAATAAATTATTAAATACATATAATAATTATCATAATTTACTTAATAAATTAAGTGATGGGTTCAATCTAATTAATATTTATAAATTCAACATATTTTCATTTTTAGTTAATTTAGATATCAACCGACCTTCCAATATTAGTAGGTTGGGGAGAAAATTGATCAAATGTTTGATCATGTTTTAAAAGTTTTAAGTAAATATCGTTATATAATATAACATTATATTTTAATATTTTTAAAATATTAAATTGTACTTTAACATTTTAAAAATAATATTTGTAACATTTTAATATAGGTATATTTATGTCAATTATTGATCGAATGTTACTTTTAAGTTAAGCAGGATCACAAATCAATATTTACAGTTATTAAATTCTAATGTAATTTCAAAAATGATTTTTAAGATATTAATTAAATTAAAATTTTATTTTAACATTTTATAAAAGATCTATATAACTTTTTTACCAACAACAATAACACCCGTAGAAATGCAAAGTCTTGGAAAGTTCAATAATATATAGTCTTGTCTTAACAAATAGAGAGATTGTTTTCGGTAGATCCACGTACAACATAAAATATAAATAAATATATTTACATAAAAATGTAATTTAATACATAATGCAGTACATATAGGACATAATAAAAATTAAAAACACATAATGAAAAAGACAAGTAAAAATAATTAAACCAGCCATTACTAGATAATAATTAGACTAAGTAAGACACTGCTTAGGCTACATAATTAAAAAGAAGTACTATGTAAAAAATATAATAATAAGAAAAAATAACTATAAAATAATATCAGAAAGAAAATGTTTAAAAGACTTTTAAAAAAAGTCTTCACAAGTGAGATCTTTTATTTGTATCAGTTTTCTATTTTGGACCATGTCTTCCGTAAGTTTCAACAAAATTATGTCACTTTCAATTACTTTTTTTCTATTATTTTTAGACCTTTTCATTTTTCTTACACTATCGGAATATTATTTTCTTGCATCTTTTTACGGGATTATCAAATTATCTCTTTTTAATATATCCGAACCTAAAATCTCATCCCTATTAAATTTTCATGAATAAGGGCCACTTTTAATCACTATTTTGTCGTTACATTCTTGGCCCTACTCTTTTGTCAATACATACTTGACCCTTTCTAGTAAATAAAATTTACCGATATTTCTAATACCTTTAGTTATTGCTAGTCCTGAGATAATATTAATAAGAGAGCATGCAGAGTCCTGACTCCTTAGTGATTTTGCTTGGGCGTATCGTATCTAGAGATTCTCTTCTTTAATGCACTACTCGTGCAAATGAAATCAAACATGTTATATCTCATTGCATCTCCTATGGTTTGCTACAACATAAATATGCGAATGAGATAAGTAGAATATGCTATCGGTTGCCTTCCTCGTATGCTTGGTTAAGTTTTTACCATCTTGTTCAATAAATCATTTCCATTTAGAGAACCCAACATGCCCTTTAAACTTAGTTTTCCTTCTTCGCTTTTGAATGTCGAGCGAGGAGGTATGTGTTACAGGTCTTATAGAAGAACCAACCCCAAAAGTTAGTTTGAAGGATGGGAGAGCCTATAAACTTATCAATTTCACATTAATCTCTTTTATTTCTAATGTGGGATAACTAGACCGTAACAGTATGATTGAACTTCGAGCTATCTCAAAATTATGTTATTTTTAGTTCAATGTTGATTAGCTTTAGATTTTGTAAACTTATAAATTAAAGTAAATTAAATTAAATTAAATTAATTTTATTTTAAAAAGAGCATTCAAAGTGATTCATATAAATTCGGATATGTCAAACTTACGACAGAATTTAAATAACTAATTTAACATTAATATGCTATTTCCATAAAGTGGGATTAATGCAAAGAAGGATAATCATAATTTTACTCGTTTTAAGATACACCCTGATTATTCTAAATTATTAAGAAAAATAATTTGTAGAATTAAAAAATTAAAAAATATATTATTAAGCATTCATCAAATTATTTTAATATAAATTAATAATATAATTGACTATTATATACAATTATATGAAAATTTAGTAAAAGATAATTGTTTACAAAATATTAAGATAAATCAATTTATTAAAAAAATTGTTTCTTTTCCTTTTTAAAATTATTTTTTTCACAAATAAGCCAAACTCTATTTAGAATAATTTTAGAGATTGGCATATTTTAATTTTTTAATCCCATGAATTTTACAAATTAGATTGTTTTACAATAGGACCTCATTTAATGTTTTTGAAAGATTTCAGAACTTTTTCACCCATCTGGCAGCCTTACATCTTCATTTTCTTATGTCATTGTTGTTCAGATAGGTACATGTACCCTTCTTTTAAGTTTTTAACTTTCCCTAGCCACTACTCAATAAGATCTTTTTTTTTTTTTCAAATGGACAATAGTAAAATTTTATGATTAAAAAATTGAAGTGATTTGAATTGCTTAGTCGTAAAAACTTTGAATCAGTAGGGACTGTTTGGATTTACTTCTATTTTGTTGTTGTAGTTTTTAGTTTTCGTTATTAATTTTTTGTTTCTATTTTTAAATAAAAACAAAAATTTATTTGGTTGTTAATGTTAATGTAGTTATATTTTTATCATCGATAATAATTACATTTTAATTAAAACTTAAAAATAAATTATTTTTAATTAAATAAATTTATTTAATCTCTTATATAAAATTTATTAACAAATTATTTATAAAATTATGTTATTTTAATAAAATAAATAATTTATAAATTATAATTTATTTGAAATATATTTTAATTGTTAAATCAAAATTTATTTGAATATTTATATATTTTAAATTTAAATATATATAATTTAATTATAAAAATTAAATTAAATTAAAGTATTCATAAT
>JANZLD010000235.1:5410501-5428697 GCA_026413575.1 Erythroxylum carthagenense | reverse complement strand
AAAAATACTATTATTATTTTGAATACATTATTTCAATAAATAACTATCTCAGAATTTTGAAATATATGAATTTTAATATATTTTAAATTTTATATTAAAAACTATAAAATTTTTGTATAATAAAAATAGAAAACAAAAATAATTTATAGTTTTTCATATATTTATGAAAACTACAAGGAACCACAACAAAAAACAGAAATAAAAAGCTCAATCAGTTTTTACTGAATTTAAAATTGAAAACTAAAAACTAAAGGTTACAATAAAACCAAGCAGACCTTAAATTTTTTCTAAATATTTGTAAACAACAATCTTCATTATTCAAATAATCAAAATAATAATTAATCAACAAAATCATTAATACAATTAATAAAATATACATGGAAACAATAAAAGTATGATAAAAATATTTTTAAGTGATATTAATTGGGACTAAGCTAAAATATAAGGTTCTTTTAGTCAATAGTAATTAACTCATAAAAGTAAGAAAAGTAAGTCAATTTGATCAAGCAAATGTTGCATTTTCTTAGAGTTGTGATGACAATAAATTCCTTGACAAGCTAATAAAAAAAGAAGTTTATCAAAAGTAATTTAGTCAATGGTCATAATGCACTCCATGGTTGCATAATTTGAAAAGAGGGACAACCATTACCTAATTAGGATGTCAAAGTGGACCCTTTACAAGATGTAGTTACCCCCCACAAACATGACCATCCAATATCATTGTTCAAACCTGATTTTTGTGTGTTAGCTTTAATTTTGAGGTCAATTGTGGTGGGTTATGATAGATTTCACTTAGCACAGCAAAAATTCTGTAAAAAAAGAGAAAAATTTATAGCTAAAGTTTGGTGGATGAAAAAAAGAAATCATAGTTCAACTGTTGTTTAGAGTTGACATTGGAGATGAAATTGTATTTGGTTATGTATATGAGAAATAGTAACACTTTGATCACTACCAAATTTGATTAAAAAAATAGATTACTATACCCTTTTATTGATAGTTTTTGGAAAATAGAGAAAAATACAGTATTCAATTTGGAAATTTTCACAAGATGCTATATTGAAAAGAAAAAAAGAAAGTTATACTCAGGACTTTGGTGGGACATAAAGGGGTTGGAGGTCAATATATACCAAAATGCTAGTAGTCATCACTTTCTTAGAAGAAATGATGATGTTCATAGTTGCTTTATATTCTTTTTTTTTTTTAATTGGAGAAGAAAGAAAGGTGTATGCATGAAAGTCATGGACACTTGGATTTCTTTTTTTGCACACACAAATAGAACAGAAAGGGAGTGACCCATAAATCTTCATAACTTGTCCTGCAAAGTATCCACTCCTTTCATTGGTACTCTTAATTTTTCTCCCAGAAGTAGTTTGGTAGCTCAATTTGTATGACTTTTGATACCATGGCCTTCAATTATTTACTAATCACAAATTCTTAAGAAAGCATCTAATTATTCTTAGGGTAAAGGAACTACAAATTCAAGATAAATTAATGTATTTTTATTTTTAGGACTTCAAAATATTAAATTATTAACGAAGAAAAAAATAATCTATAGAGAAATTTTAATATTTAGAAAAAGATCTTGAATTCATATATCAATATGGTATGGAATAGTCTTAATTGTTTTTATTTAATATTAATATTAATCTTTTCATTCATTAATGAAGCTTTCACATCCAAAGATCAACATTAAGAAACCAAAATTTCTTCCTAAAATGATTAGGAAAAGATTAAAGCTTTCCCTTTTCTTAGTCTTGGTTTATATGCTATATAACTAATTGACTAACTACAAATTCTTAAGAAAGCATCTAATTAACTAACCTTAGAGTAAAGGAGGTATATGTTTGGGATGAATTAATGTGCTTTTTCTAATTTTATAATACCGGAATATCAAATTATAAATAAAGAAAGACATGAGAGAAAATTATTCTATTAATTATTAAAAATTAATGAATTAAAAATAGAAATATTTTTTCTTGAACGCATATATCAATATAGTATGAAATAGTCCAAATTGCTTTTAATAAATTCTCTTATTATTATTTGCTTTCATATCCAAAAATAACATTTAAAAAGAAAAAAAAATCCTAAAAATGATTAGAAAGAGACTAAAGCTTTCCCTTTTCACAGTCTTGGTCTTTGGTCTATGAGTTATATGCATATGTAAAGTTATAAAAGATGAAGAGTCTTCCCCAAGACACAATATATGAATGAAACATCTAGTTGTGTGAATTAGGGTAAAAAGATACATATGTATACACATAATTGAGTGGAACGGCCTTTTGGATGGCAAGAAGCAAGAAAAACCAAATCCTCTGGAGATTGGGACAGCAAATGAGTACATGCGCAGCATGATTAAGGCAAAGAAAATTTATTGCTATTGCAAGCAACTAAGAGAGCCTCTTCCTTTTTTATCATGCAGTTTTTACCTTTTCTTTCTTTTCTCTCTTCCCTTTCTACTCTAGCTTTTGGTCAAAGTCCCTGGTCCTATGTATCATTATTGGAACATTACTGCTACCATCAAACTTCTCATTCTGTGCTCAAAAACACATTGCCATAATCAAACTTCTTATTGAAAACAAAAAAAGAAAAGAAGAAGAAGATGAAGAAGAAGACACTACCATACATGTTGGGACAGTTAACATGGATTATGCCTGCTCATGTCCGATAATTAGTTTGTTTGATGGGCATAATCCAATCACGTAATTCAATTGCGTTAATTCGATCGAGCTAAACAATGATATATAGGTTTGACATTGATTAGATTAAGGAAAGATGACCAAAGTAATCATCTTTATTGCATAAGCTCAAACTTCTGCCTTATGTATTCAAACACTTAACGTAGATTATATTGATAATTAATTCGTTTAATATGCATAATTCAATCGCATAATTCGATTCCATTAATCTGATCCAGCTAAACAAGGATATATAGGTTTGACATTGTTGATTACATAGCTCAAACTTTTGCCTTATGTATTGAAACTCTTAACATGGATTATATTCATAATTAGTTTGTTTAATACGAATAATCGAATCATGTAATTCGATTACGCTAATCCGAACGACCTAAACAATGACATATATATAGGCTTAACATTGTTTAGATTAAGGGGGAAAAAGAAAGTGTTATATGGGACCTAGCACCATCAAACGAGCGTGTTGCAATATTGTCACTCAAGTTTTGAAGAACAGTCAGTCACGTATACTGTTCCTGAGGACCAAAACATTGATGAAAAGCTACTTTGGCTTGTTCATTTCATTTACTATTTTTCTGCAGGATTTATTGCACCGAACTCCTCCATATTCTTATGTTATATATACACTGAAACTTTACTTGCTGTAAACTCAGAAAATAACGATTGTGAATTATGCCACCAATTTACTCAATAGGGTACGAACCACCATGGATGTTTGCCGGGTAAGGAGATGTGTTTTTGGTGGGAACACAGGGAAGAACAAGGTCTTTAATGGTCTTAACTGCGATCCATCATCATGAACATTGATTAGACTTCACCATGTAACAACTGCTACACATTTGCTGCCGATCTGTACTGCTTGTCTTCAATTTTTATAGGAAAAAAAAATTAAATGCAATGTGTTTGTTGGCGAATGGAGATAAGCGTGAGGTCAGTTTGGATCATATCAAGAAGAAGAAAAAAAAAACAGATTTTCCATCGATTCATAATCATTATTAGTCATAATAATCTTATTTGTAGGGTTCAGCTTACTTAATGAAGTGTAACCTTGTCAACTTTAACCATGATTAAGCCAAGCTGTCTCTAGTTAATTCCAGTTTCTTTAATTTCTTTCCATATTTTTTTCTTCTTTTTATAAATAGCTTCTCTTTTAGGCAATATTTTAAAAATCAAAATTAAACCAATAAAATAACAAATTTAAAGTTTAGCCGTATATTATACCGTTATAAAACTTACGTAAATAATTTAAAATAAGATTAAAAAAATCATTATCCTTGCTTATTAAGATGTTAAATTTTAATCAAAAATTATTAATTTATAAAAACAAGTTAATTTTAAAAAATTGACTTATTAATTAATAAATTAATCTATCTTTAATAATAAGGGTTATTAAAATAAACCAAATTAAAAAATTAATCAATTTAAGATTTTCAACCGACTAAACAGATTCAATTTTTTAATAATTATTTTTTGGTACTAAAAATTAGTCACTTTCAAAAGTATATAAATCAAGTGAGGCAACAAGAATTTCAATGATGCTTATGGGTGCTAACTTTTTCACAACTTACGTTCTCATATGTTCAAGATTTGTCTTCTCAAAAGGTCATAATGCTCTTACAATTTGGCCAATAACATAATTATCTTGCCTCCTATCTAACCCATAAATTACACTTACGTGGAGAGAAAAGTTGGTGATAATAAATGTAAAAAAATACTAAATAATTATGAAAAAGGTTAGTTTTCTATTACTTCCGAAATTAGAGAGAAAAGAGTGTTTAATAGCAAATGAAATTACTTGTTTCAGTTTGACCTACAAAATCGAAGTAGGTAATTTTATTTGTTATTAAACACTATTTTCTTTCTAATTTTAAAAGTGACAAAGACTAATTTATTCATATAAATGTGTGAATGAGATGGATTAGAACCAGGTTGGAACTACAAAACTGGTACAAGTGATCTATTCCCATTTAATAGGACCATTTGTATGAATGGGAATGAATCATTTAAAAGCTAATAATGGTTTAATTGGTGGCTGGAGGGCTCCCTAATAAATTTTCATATCTTAATCATGCTACTGCATTAAATATGATTAAAGAATGAGTTTTTACTTACCTATAAAAGAAGATGAAGTTTAATTGAAGAAGGAAACTATTAAATAAAATTTAATTGGTTTAGTTTATAAAAATTTACAATTAATTAATAAATCAATCAATTTTTAACAACAAAATTTATTAAAGTAAACCCAATTCACAATTTTTGCAGTCAAATCAAAATTGTAATCATTATATTAAATTGTTGACTTAGGTAAATTACATGAGTTATTATATGACTTCAAAATTTTATTTAATGTATATTTGATATATAATAGAATCTAATTCCTCCTTATAAAAAAAAGTGAGATTATAGCATGTTAATTAATTGATATTTGTGAAATCTAAATGTTAGAACAAGCCTATAGGTTTGATAATTTTGGTTCGATTTAATTTGGTTAGACTTTATATCTACCTCTTAAAGATCAGCCAAAAGTTCGATATAAATGATCTAAACTCTCCTTAATTATTTTAATTTAAATTGTAATAATGAAAATTTTATTTATAAAAAAAATGAAAAATTAGAAATCAAATCGAAGTTATTTTGAGAAGTCAAAGTCCATGTAATTCGATTCAACTTTGATTAAACTTCAAGTTTGACTCAAATTGCTTAATTGAACTTTGAATCATCATGTTTACAATATTGGAAATCCAATGGGTTGGTTTAGGTGGCGCATATCTTCGTCGTAAACTCCTCCTAGACCAGCTGTGGCCTCCTGATAGGGGATATATCACGCAGTAAAGAAGGATTAGTCATCAGCTTCGGCTCAATAAATAAGGGAAAAAAAGTTATTTTCTTGCAAAAGGAAAAAAAATAGCATATGTGAATGAATCAGGAAGGGTATCAAAATCTAAATTGTTAAAACAAGAGACAAATATAACAAATTAGTGAAAATCTAGCTGATACGTAAAATTTAAAAAGATCTAATAGTTCGTTTTTAAACGGGACAAATATAATGGTTGAATAAATTAGAGGCTGATTGCAATGACCCATTGGGTCACTCTGAATCCAAAAGAAAAGCAGGCCGCCTGTGATAGCTTTAAAGTTAGGCTCGGTGATTGTATCAGATAAATTAAAACAATTCGAGTCTAGGTATAGAATACACAAATGATGTTTATGGCCGTGAAAAAGGAGCTCTAATGGTGGCCGAAAGACAAAGACCATAGGAACTGCCCATATACAACATACACACTACACACTTGAAGAGATTACAATTTAATCCACCCTTCATTGAATGTTAATTAACACCAGAAAGGAGACATTTCGCTGGTTAAAACAAACTCTGAGCTCAAGAAAACAAAGTTTGAGGCTTTTTCCTAGTACACAAATGAAGTTTGTGAAAATGGAGCTATGTGAGCTCGCTAATGGTGGCCAAAAGACCATAGGAACTGCCCATATACACTTGAAGAGATTTCAATTTAATCCACACTTCATTGAATGCTAGTTAACAACACCAGAAAGGAGACATTTCGCTGGTGGAAGAAGAGCAACAGCTCCTTTTAGAGGACTCGAGTATCTCTTCAACACAGTCTGAAGATTATTTTCTGCAGCTTTTGAATGGTAGAAAGCCAAAAGTCCAGCACAGTCTCTGCAACCAAAACATGAGTCAAAACAATTTCCTAGGAATTAGGAGGAAAAAAAAAGAAGACGAAGAACGCTCACTTCAGCTGTGACTCTGAATAGCCAGTGTGATGCTCAAGTGTATCTGTCCAGAGAGGTTTCTTGCTGAGAATGCATCTAACTGCATAAACTGCTGAGGCAGCCACCATTGAAGGGCAGAACGTTATAGTTTCGTAATGCATCACACCCAACTCAGCAAGAAAGTACACCGCATTCTCAAACTACACAAATCAAAAAGCCATCCTTAAGTTACTGTTGGAATAATCAAGAAGCTACCAACTATTCATAATATGATCATACTCACTTTCACATCAGGAATCGAAGCCTTTATGAAACGAGCTAGGAACACATAGTGTGTAGGCACTGTAAGTGTCCATTCCAGCTTTCCCAGTATAGTTTTCTCCATAATAAGTATCTGCTCGTGAGAATAAGCTCTGTCTGAAATGCACACTAGATCATTAACCTGCATTGATTTGGATTAGATAAATGTGGGAAACATTGTTTCAGAAGGCTTTTACAATATGATTATCTACCTCAGGTGCCCAGATTTCTTCATATTTGGAGGCTATTAGTGTGGCACTCATGCCTAGCAACTGAAGTTCTCTTCTTGGAACAGTACTCTGTGAAAGGAATCTATCGATTATATTGACTGTGAGAAAAAGAGTTTCTTGTGATAGCTCAAACTTTTGGTGTACATCTATCAACCAATCCACCAGAATTGCTCTCATCTTCTCGTTGATCTCAGGTTGAGAGCTCATATAATCTCGAGGTCTACTCTCATTCTGCATCCCAAATTTGACAGTGTCAAGGCACAGCAGAAAACTATTTAACGGGCTTAGCAGAACAGGAAAGAAAACTTACTTCAACAAGCTTATAAAACTTGTAAATGTCCTCCACGTATTCTACTCCAGCAAGATCATTCTTGGCGTCTGCTGCATCAATGTCGATGATCTCCTTCTTTAGTTTGTTTCCCAGGCCACAGGCGGCCTAAATTAACATAAGATTAAGGTAAAAAGTTCATAACTTATAAGCCATTCGAAGCAAGCAGTAACAGCTTTGAAACTTCACCTTGCTTCTAGCAGTAAGGACTGAAGAAAGAGTCTGTGCTTTCTTTCTTGTCGATGCTTCTCCTTCCTTTGTCTTCTTCTCATGCCTTTCTTGCTCAACAGAATCAGGGCTTATCTCGATTACTTCTTCAGGCTTTGGCTTGACGGTGACTTTCTTGTTCTTGTTTGCCTTTGCAACTACGGGCTTTTTACCCACTTCAGCTCCATCGACATTGGCACGAACTTGTTTCTGCATTTCAACCAACGAACAAAATCCAAACTCAGGTAAAAACAGACACAAACTAATCGGATTGTTCGATTCATGGAGGTCCAGAAGAACTAGAGAAGACATGGAAAATGAGTGAATCATCAACCTTGTTGTTCTCTGCTACAACGGTAGCTTCAGCATTGGCCAGCAATTGTGCACGTAAACTCCTAATACAAGAATTCAGTAAAAGGAAAAACATTACATCTCTCAAACTTATAGAGCAAGTTTCCAATCTTGATTTGAGAGAGAAGAGGGATGAGAGAAACCTTGTTAGGGGTCTAGATATCTGAGCTTGATCTTTTTTAGTATCAACTGCTCCAAGCCTCCAAGTGTGATTACCAATATCACCAAGGGCACGACGGCTTCTTCCCTCCACAGCTGCCACATTTTTCTTCTGTTGTTTATTATTGACTCCTACAACTGCGTCTCCTGAAGGAAACGAATTATTAAACACATTCGGTACATATTATCCATTAAACACCTACAGAAACCCAGAACTTAATGATAAGAAAAGACAACTTCTTTTTCTTGCCCATCATAGATTTTCCAACCAGAGCAAACAATATGGAAAGAAAAGCGATCAAAAGCATTGTCAAAAAAAAAAAAAGTATCAAAAGTAAAAAGAAAAAAGAGATCCACGGAAGGAAAAAGAAAAGATCTTTGACAATCATTTGGAAGAAACAAAAGAAATATAACCCATTCTACACCAAATACCAATATACTCGTCCAAGGAATGAAATGCCAATAAAGAAAAGAAAACCCTTTAAACACAAAGGAACCAAAACCCAGAAAAGATCAAAAGAAAACCGCACAACCCAACTCAGAGATAGAGAGACAAGAGAGGTTAAGGTTACCTCTGGCTTGTTGTGGAACAACAGGTCTGCAAGCCATTTTTTTCCCCCCTAATCACTGAAATGAACTCCCAACTCGAATCTCTACAAAACACCAATCGTCAACAACCAAATATCAGATTCTCCTTTTCTCTTTTTCTCTTAAACTTCTCTTGGACCGTCGAAAAGAGAGAGAGGTGAATTGATACAAAAGGAAATGATAAACCGCGAATGGCTTCCATATTTGAAGCTGAGGGAACCTTCCTCTTCACACTTGCAACGGTCGGGTTTCTTTAGATTTCTGGCCCTTGGATCGTTATAAATCCAACGGTGTTAAGTGGTCCACGTTTTACATAGCCGTTATTGCGCCTATTTCTTGACACTTTTGATACCAAAGGTAGAGAGCATCACATAAAACATTATCTTAATTTTTGGTTTTTTAATTAAATCATAATATTTATTCAATAATTTGATTTTTCCTTAAAAATTTTACCTTTGAATATTAAAAGAATTCAAACAAAATATAATTGAATATAATGAAAGATTTAAGGTTTCATATTATAAATATCTTAAATTTAGAAATTAACTTATGTTTTCGATAAATCATCCTATTTTATTAAAAAAATTACATTAATCTTACTTGATGAAACTCTGATAGTTTAAGGTAAATGATATGATTTTAAAATATTATAATTTTTTGAATTGATCGGACTCGAACTCAAACTCAAACTCAAGTAAAAAGACATAAGAAAATGACAATTAATAAAGCAATGATCAACTTTTTTACAACAGGCTTAGTAGTAGGCAAACAAAAACCATGCCTGAAAACTACAACAAAACTGATTAGTACATATGAATCAAGCAAGAAAAGATCAAATACACTGAATGGTGTTGATGAAACTTCACAGGCAAATTATAAAAACAGTGCCTAAACTTCAACCAGATTAAGAGAAGAAGCTCAAAGTTCAATTCTTCTTTTCTTCTGCCACGCCAAAAACAAATGCACACCATTACTGATAGATTACTCAGCATCTGTTAAACACACTTGGTTAGTTTTGTTTTTATGTCTACACTTGATCTTCTGGTCCGGCAAGTATGACCTGTCGATGTAAGGTTGAATACATCAGTCGACATTAAAGAAGAAAAAAGAAAGCAGAGAAGAAGATAAAACAAGACTATTAACAGAAGACAACCCTTGAACTGTTTATAAGGTTGTTACAAGTTCTGAGAGAAATCACTATAAATGCTTTGCTCATTTAACTGAATCCTAAATTAGTTTAAGGAGGGAAGCATGGAAGAGATCCTAAGGAAACACTTGAAAGAAACACAAGCATGTTAAGTTACGGGAATTAGTATACTGACATTGCAATCAAAAGCATATTTCCTTGCAAGCATTGCAGCTGCATTCCTTTCTCGATCTGATTCGAATGTTAATACAAAAGAAAGGCCCTTCCTTGGTTGCCAAAACAATTGCTTCGCTGCAGCAGTACCATCGGATCTAACTCCACATAACTGGAAGAATGAAAATTTTCAATGTGAGAGTTGCAAATGCAACTTGAAACTATGCAAAATTCAATGTCCACCAAGCTTGAGTTCAGTATCATTTCAGTTAACAACATTAGGTAGGAAGCCAAGAAAGTTTTACCATGTCAAAAACAGGTCAGGCTCAAAGATTTCATAGTAATAACTCGTAAATAATATCCAGAAAACTCTTTTGATTGATCTGGACACAAAATAAGTACCTGCATTGATGTGGAATAGATTTCTCTGGCCTTTGTAATCCAGCCCCTACAAAGCTTTATCCTCATTTTACCCACATTGAATACATGAACAGAATGTGATGGATGGTCTTGTCCATTCATTTGGGAAATGACAACCTACAATAAAATCCATCAAATTGTCAAATAACTTGCTATGCCTCAAGCTGAAATGGTGAACAGTCAAGAAAAACCGAAGAAGTCACATTGATTTTATACTATATTATACAATGTCAAGCGTTTCCTGAATCCAAATTTAATGGAAAATGGCTAAGACAGATAGCTCAGATGCATTATATGAGCATTAAGGAAAATATGAAAGAAAGTGTTTACGCACATTGAACTCTGAACTTGATTTTCGTAGAAGTGTCTCCACATAGCTTCCCAATCCTGCAGCTGTTGGAAGGATTTTAGTAGTATTTCTTTGAAAATCAATGCTAGTAGTAAAAACAACCACCACAAACTGTTTAGTTTCTCAGGGGAGTCCAAATCATTCATTCTTGTCCAAAGTACAAGCAATAATAAGTGAATCAATCACATGTCCATTTTGGTCTTGCCAGGAATTAGTTTTAGTATTGAATACAAACCAGAATGAATGGCACCACCGGTAGTCACAGTGAACTTTTGGCCATTGGAGACAGCATCCACTTGCAAGAATCTCCCAACATCAAAGGGCTCAGGAGCATACATTGATTTGTTAGCACCTATTAACCGAAGATGATCCCGATTATGCACGCAAAATAAGCATTTTTTTATCTGATTCAATGAAGTTTCAGTTGCGAACAATTGCAAAATAAGCAGAGAATGATATAAATTCAGTAAATCAGGAACACATTATCAGAATTAGTTGTAGTCACAGGAGTAGTTCAATGCTTTATCTTTTAATCATAATATCTCATCTCATAGGTAAGAAACTCTAAAGCTCTCTAGGACATTTATCTTTCACTATTCAGATTCCAAAAGCATGCAGCACATTACTGATTATGACAACCTTCAAGGTATCAGCAAGTTTTCAATAACAAAGAAATGTCAGGAAAGATTAGTCCCATAAAAGCATCAATAGTTAATACCATCTTAACCGACGAGTGATTACCTAAAATAACTTCTTTTTGACTGCCATCAGCTGACAAGCGATGCCACTGAATTGAGCATTTTGAAAGAGATACTGCACTATTCGAGCGAGGTCGTAGTTGTAAGATTGAACCTAGAGTTTCAGAACCATCTAGGACATATAGAGAGGATTTATTCTCCTCAGCTCTCTTGCTTATTGCCACCTAGATTGCATAAGAACATCAGTTATGCAATGACCAACAATCATACAGAAACAAGCACCATTCATGACATACTAACCAATACAATAATGAGATTTGCAATAAAAAAAAGCAAAGATGAAAAAGAAATGCAAAAAAAGACCTCAAGATGAAGAAATTCTATTCATTTATGGAATTAATAGTGGCAACTTTAGGTAGGATTGTCCAAATGCCAAGCTTCAGGAGGTATAAACTATAAACTTGTGTCAGTCAGGTTCTGGAATTCGAAGCATCTATACACGGACAACCTACAATACTTCTTGAGAACACTGGACTTGTTATGAATTAATTCAAAGATACAACTTTTGTTCTCATCTAAAACCTTTAATTGTTGTATACCTTAACTAAAATTTGGTTCACCAATTGAAAACCACCAAGTACTATGCAACTAAATAAGATCAATCAGCATAAAAAAGAACATAAGCAAAATAATGACATGGTATGAGCTATATTTTTTTAAGTATAAAAGACCATTGTAGAAAAAGTTCGACAAAGTCAGCACCTTGATCAACTTGTACACAAAAGAACTGTTATAAAGCCACCAAAAGTAATTGAACATAAGTGCATGCAAAAATTTTGACAAACCTCTCTCTGAAGTTTGACTGAAAAAATAGATTTGTCTCGGATTTGAGCTCTTAGTGCACGAAGCTCATGTTCCATGTCCATGACCTGCATGTGCATGGAAGAACAATTAGATAAATAACCGACCTATTAGAAATACAAGTTCCAAGGGGACACTCAGTTACCTTGCTTGGCTGATGCAACAGTTTAATTCTTCTAGCCTCCTGAACCTCCTCAATTAGTTTTTCAACATCCTAGAATAAAATGATTCGCATCAGCCGATAACACCATAGTTTTGACAAGAGTCTCCTGTACTAAACTATGTCAGAGACCTCTGGAAAGACTTCAATTGATGAAATGGTGATATCATCACATGATAAAACACTGCCACCAAGATGAGAAAATATAACAAAGCACTTAATTGCAGAACTCACAGGGTCCTGATCTTTAGAAATTTGAGCATTCCTTTCTTCCTCTTCTAGGGCCTCACCAAACCTCTGCACAACTGCCCTAGCACTTTCGATTTCAGCACAAGCAAAAGACTTTTCCTGATTGACTAACTTCTTAGCATCTTCTGAAGCCTGCAAGTTAACATGAAATTCTCAGTATTCACAAAGACATAATAGGATGAACAACCAAAACTAGAAAGCTTCATGGGCAGAAATCAAAGTGACTTAATTGAACTGTTATGATTACGAAAGGAGCTGCTCACGCAATTTTTCTATGGTTGTATGCAACTGAAAAATTCAAATCAAGTAATCCATACACAAACTGAAAGAAATGCCACTAACGAACCTGTTTAAGAAAGCCTGTCAGCTTTTTTACTTCAAACTTTTCCTGGATTAGTTCTCCTTCTTTTTGAGTCAATTTAACAGCTAATGCCTCAACCTGAATGGAAGAAAAAAGTGATGAGAGCTACTGGCATGCGTAACTATTTGTGATAGGGATGGTAAACTAAATTCAACTACGAAAAGAAATAGAATATCTGTTCACACACACACACAAAGAGTGAATTAGAAAACAAACTGACCATAGAAATGGCCTTCTCGACATCTTCCTTGTTTCGCCCTGTCATACGGCCTCTTAAAGATTCTAATGCATCCCTAAGCTTCTTTAGAAGAACATGTCCTTCCAAGGAAGCAGTGTCTCTAAGCTTTGCCTGAAATCAAGAAATGGGAATAGCTCAATATATCTCATTTAACCATCTGCCCTCATCAGTGATTCATATCTTAGATGTTTTAAAACATTAAGAAAACAATAGAAGATCTGTGTAACTTTGATTTTGAGAAAGAAAAAGAAAAGTTGAATGTTGGAATAAAGATGCCTATTTGCATGTGCCACTTCATGTTCAGTGAAAAAGTAAAATTTTACTAAACCCCTGGAAGAAAATGTCAAAGTTTGAGAACCTCCTCAGTTAACTTAGCAGCAGCAGTCAGGTTCTTGTCAAATTTGCTGGCGAGGTCACGAACTGAGAGACGCTTGTGCTGATCCGACAGCTGCATGGTTTCCTGATCAACAACCTCTTTCAGGGATGGACCCTTGTTGTCTTCTTTTGGTTCTTCCAAGATCTGATTATCAGGTCCTAGCTTATACTTTGGAAAGTGATTAGAAGCAAAGCTCACATCCACAGAAACCGGAAGAACCACTTTTTCCATGCTTTGTTCAATTTCAGGAATGATCTTCGTCATTGAATCAAAGGTTAGATTCTCTGGCCATGTCAGAATCACTGTATTAGACCTCATTAACAAATGGGAAAACAAAACCAACATATACAAAAGACATCTACACTAAGTTTCATGTCCTGACAGTTGCTACCATCAAAGCTACCAATCTATCCCTGGTCAGCTTTCATCCAATTATGGAGGAGAAAGGACAGGGAGAGACAGAGTTCAATGAGATCAATAATAGCAAGAAAATGTTGACCAACTGCCCTTGCGTCGTTGATGGTTGATGACGGGTACCAACAAAATTGGAAACTCAGTTTGTTCAAGTCCACAAGTAAGAAGTCCCACAAACCAACTTCAATTAATGAGCAACAAACAACCAAACCAACAGTAGAAACCCCATTATTAACTTATGCAACCAAATATACATTAGTTTAATTTTTATAGACACAAGCACCCAAGGAAAAGCGGAAAAGGAAAAAGACCAGACATTTTTAGATTCTAACGCCATTTTTTGGAAACTTGTCTCCTTATTAATACAGAACTAAGCATGAACTGATTCTCTTTTTATATAATAAATTAAATAAAAGTCCACAAATTTATGATTTTCACTTTTAATTACAGATATGCAGTTTTGATTCCTTGCACAAATTTCTTCTCTCAGTAAACCATACTCAACCACAGACTAATAGAGTTTTGGATTCAGTAAAAAGGTACTGTTGATTATGTATACATCGTTGGCTTATATAGCTTTACAAGGAAAAACTAATTCCTAAAATATTTACTCCAAATCTTGTAACAACTAAGACTAATTGAAATGCATTTGAATGTGTTGACAGCTACAACAAAATTTGAAAGATCTGTGATATGGAAAGATCTTGAAGGATCTGAGATCTTGAATAGCTGTTACACAGACAACCTATACCGGAAAGCAAGAAGAATCTAAAACTTGGAAGCACAAGCCAAGAAGAACTCATTCAAAAGCTAACTAAAAAGAACACCAAAGAACAAACATTTATTAAGGAAACCATGAAAACCCAGATAGAGAAATGAGGGACATGCAAGTTAAAAGTTGCAAATCTGATCAACAAACACTTACAGGTTGACAAATGTCAGGACATGCAGAGAGCTTTTTCCTTCTCCAACAGCAAAACTTAGAGAGAATGTGAATGCAGAGAGGAAGAGTTGAAGAAGAAGAAGGGGAAGGAGAAGGAGAAGGAAAAGGAGAAGGAGAAGAATCTAAAAGGGATGGTTTTGAGGGTTCATGCCTTTTCCAAAAGCTCTCTTTGTTATATATATTGTTGTTTCTGCGTCCTTTGTGTAGCTTTTAGCTGTCTGGAGCATTCATAGTAACTCTTGAAGCTTGTCTGGTCAAAGCAGTTAACAGTAATAAAACTCCCATGCACTGGGCCCACTTCCAGTAAAGCGGGTCCCACTTGTGTCTTAAAGCGGGCCCCACTTACACCTGGTTTGTGGGGTTTGTTTACTCATTGGAGTGCGGCTATTTTTGGTGGGTAAGGTTGGCTAAAGAGAGGATTGCTGGCCGATGCAACTACCAAATTACACTAATAAGCCCGAGTATATAATTATTATTCTAGTAGTTTTTAATAAATTAGTTATAATATAAAAAGATAATTTAAATAATATTAATTATAATAAGTTTCAGAATTATTAAAGCATTAAGTCTTTAACTTGCTAATTTTTTTGGTTTCGCTTTTAACTTTATAGCTTGATTTAATTTAATAATATTTATTTTTAAAAACAGATCAGTTTATTAATTATTTTATAATTTTTGTAAACTAATCAATTTTTATAAACTAAAATAAACAATTTGATAGTCTTTTTTAATTAAATTTTAAATTTTTATAGGTAAAGATATTGTTTTTAACCAATTTTTCAAATTCTTTAAGTTTATTCAATCTTTAACTTATTTTATGACGATCTAGTACTGGTTGAATCCTTTAAACCTTAAACCGTTTGTCTTACCAGCTTAACTTTCGAGTCAATTTTGTCAATATAGGATAAACCAAACAAATATTAATTAATGTGTTACACTATCACAATACATCACATGTACACTATTGAGTCAAGCAGTTCAATAAAATAAAATATCAAAACTTTTCTTTTTCACATTTATTATAAAGACATTATTAAGGGAATTGTGGGGCAGTATACTGTCTATTATTATCTAAGTAAACAATCAATTCAAGAAAAAAGAAAGTGTTTAATATTCATATTCAAGTATATTCTAACTATAATAATATATACAGAGAGAGAGTGTGTGTGTGTGGGAATCCTCACCACCATGAGAGAATAAGAAAATGCATGGATATTTGGCATGTGAGAGAGTGGTGTAGGTAGAGGGAACATATCTATTCCTCCCAAAATATTGTGCCCCACTAAACCTCAGTCATTTATTATAATAATTAGATGACTAAGATCTTAAAGACACAGTAAAACATAGTAATTTAGAAACATCAAATTTGCTGATAGAAGGACAAAGAAATATCATAGTCATTTATTAAGAGGGTCCTCCTTTATTTTACCTGTTTTCTCTATTTTTAAGAAATAATTATACGGATGTATATAAAAAAATTATAAATAACATATTCCTAATAAATTATTACATAAATCAGTAATTTTTAAATCATAATTCATGTTTCTCTTATTTCATCATTCTTATTCCTAAATATGTGCCAACATCAAAGTTTAAATATGGGATTATTCAAATTGAGCTTTCTTAACATTATTTTTGTACCTCATTTTGTAATATTTAAATATTGTACAAATAAAGGGGAAAAAGTCATTTCCCTTAACCTAATTATATATATTCATGAAAATACCCATATTTTACTTATCCCAAAGTCAATTTAAGTAAAGGTAAAAAATAGTCTATACCTTATAATATGCAATGTCTTGCATTGAACATGAGGAGAAAGTATATACACTATGCTGTGATCTCACATGTCTCTTACACCTTCTTCCCCTAAAGTTGAAGGTGATTGATGCTAACGGTACACTTGCATGTGTACTATTTAGCTAAAATGTGAAAGGGCCCTAAAATCAAGTACTTGGTTGTTGCATCTGTAGTCCCTTTATTTTCACTTAGGGGGGCAGGCTCCACAACGCATGCGTGAGATGAGCCATGCCATACACAATTTGCATGCGTGCATACCCAAAACTTAAAACTCAATCGAGCCATCAATTCGAATTTTTCATATGTTCTATCAAAAACACAATTTTGTTAATTAATTACGAGTAAGATTACGTATTATTAAATTTTTTCATATCTTATATATCACTGATTTTATCGGATTGTTGTTGTCAATTTCAGGTTGAATTCATATCAAAATGTGAACTCTACACGTCGTGGAAGACAATGGTTGCTTGTGGTAACTTTGTTTAACAAGTCGTAATCATGCTTTAGTTGGTTAAGCAACAACTCAGTCAATTGGGGTCCATTTGAGTACAAACTTGGTTAAATAACACAAGACCCTTTTTCATTGAAGCACAAGCCACAAGTGATGGTGAGCAACTTCACCATGAATTCAGTCAAGTAGTGACATTTGAACGATCTGGTCGTTAAGTGGCTTGTGAACGAAGGAAGATTGGTGATAAATGATGCATTCTATGCATTGGGGTAGTAGGTGGACAAAGAAGATAACCCAACTGTGACTAATCATTATTTGATAGAAAAAGATCGTTTCATAATCATAATTAATGTTTACCACAACAATAATAACAAAAACATAAAGTAAAAATTTCGTTAGCACCTGAAGTTTAGGGCGTGTTTGGTTCCACTTCTGTTTTTCTGTTGTTGTTATTAGTTTCTATTTTCTGTTTTTGGTTTCTGTTTTTTTTTTTGCTTAAAAAAATGAAAACTTATTTGGTTAAAATTTGTAACATAAAAACTGAAAATAAAAACTTATTTGGTTGAGATTTCTAATAAACTTATTATTATTATTATTATTATTATTATTAATTTTTAACAAGTTATTCTTATTATTATTATATTATTATTATTATTATCATTATTATTTTATTGTTAATAATAATATTATTATGAATTATTATTAATTATTGTTATAAATTTTCTACTTACTTTTTTATTATTATTATTAAACTCATTATTATTATTATTATTAAGTTATTCTTATTCTTATTAATTTTATTATGATTAATTTTTATTATTATTATTTTTTATTATTAATTTTTAATAAGTTATTCTTATTAATTATTATTATTATTTTTAATAATAATATTATTATTATTAATTATTATTAATTATTGTTATAAATTTTCTACTTACTATTTTTAATACTATTAATATTATTAATTTTATTATACCAA
>JANZLD010000235.1:5381262-5397522 GCA_026413575.1 Erythroxylum carthagenense | reverse complement strand
ATATCTAACCAAATCTTTTATATTGATTATAATATAAGTAAAACTAATATAAAAATAAATATTAAAACATATAAAAACGTCAAATAATATTATATAACTCCCAAAATAAACGTGAAGATAAGTTTATGAGTATTGTGAGAATTATGTATAAAATATAAGGACAAATGAGACTAAAAATAGGCTTATTATTTAATCTGAAAAATCAACCTAAAAACTCACTTTTTTAAAAAGTTTTAAATTTGAACTTCTTAAAAGGTTGTATTTTGGTTGCAAAAAAAATCTATTAAAAAAGTACTTTTATTTTACAACAAAACTCTCATTTTTTAAAAAAAAACTCATGTGACGGAAAAAAAAGTACTTATTAACCTCTCAAAAGTCTATCCAAATAGACACTTAGTTATCATCCATAGAAACTTTAAACAGTATAGAGTTATTTATGGTTTAATCATTTATTATTGTGAAAATATCATAACCCCTTTTCTCATATTGAATTACAGTAATAATTATTTGGAAGATTATCTTAAAGTTTGAGCTTTTGGGGGAGAAAATAAGCTTTACATAAGCAAAAGTGGGTTAATTCGTAATTGTGACTTTGAGGTTTTGGTTTCTAGGAGTCAAGATTTTAGCAGTTTTAGGGCATGGTTAGTGTTAAACCTCCAAGATTAGTTTTTAGCATTACCGTACAAGTATTAACAAGCTTTGATGATGTTTGGCATGCAAATTATTATGAAAATGGCATGTCAACCATAAAATAAGGCGGAGTTGTTGCATGCTTAATGTGATAGTTTGACTATGATATTGGAATCCAACTCAAATCAACAGCAAAAAAAAAAAAAAAACTCAAATTGAGTTAAAAGTTAAAATTAAAATAATTTCAATGTCTAACTTAACTCCAATGTTTTCAAAACTAGAATAAAAGTTAAATTAATAAAACAAGAGATTTAAGGTTTAAAATATTTAACATGTATTAAACTGTCATAAACTTGATTAAGGATTGAATAAAATTAACAAATTTTAACAATGATCGAAGAAAAATATTATCATCTATCAAATCTAAAGTTTAACTGAAAAAGAAAAATGTTAAATTAAAATTAAAAATTTGAAAATATCGAGCCGGTTCGATTTTTAGAACATAACTTAATCAGAAACTTAGAAAAAATTAAAAAATGAAAACTAAATTAAATTTTAATTAGACTAAAGTTTTATTTAAAAATTATAGGATCTAAATCCCATTCATTATCAATACTATTAATAATATATTTTTAAAATAAAATATTAAAAAAGGACTTTCCTAGACATTTGTAAAATGAGAAAAAAGTCTAGAAAGATGCTTATCTTATAATTATATTTAAATAAAGTAAGTGGCAATTAGTTAATGGACAATAACTAAAGTAAAAACTAATTAATGATTGAATAATTTTGACTTAGACAAATGTGTTAAGATTGAGTCAAATGTTAGGCACTAGTCACTATATAATTAGTACATTTGTTTTACAAGTAACCAAATCAAACGAGTCTCGATCCCTTTTAAGAAAAAAGGCAAAAGGTCTATACATGTAAGCCTTGTATACAGACAAGTGTATTTGACCTCAAAGTGGTTAAGAGAAGTGTAGTATTTGTCTTATGAACATGTGTTAATGCATCCTTTTAGGTGGAAATTGTACTAAAGATCAAATTCATCACTTTACTTTCATATAAAAAATTGAGCACATTGCTCAAATTAAATTACCAATTTCTTTGTTTACATTTGTACAAAAGAGTCGTTTAAATTTTAGTTTTGTTAAATATTTAATCGAGAGGTATTGCTCTACGTTCATTCATAATACCGATTTTCTTGGATGTAAATATGAGATAGTTAAAATCTTCTTTTGATATATTCTTTAGACCTAAAATGGTATTTATAGAGATGGTAAAACTTATTTAACCCTGTTTGACTTAACTTTACTCGAAATTAATAAATTAAGTTTGGATTGATCGAAAATTTTCTCGACTACTACTATAAAATAATATCACTTTAAATAATTCGATAGACTTAAGTTGCATGACTCCAGCATGATTGAACTTTAGGTTAAGCACAAATCACACTCTGAGAGATCGAGTTGGGTCAACTTTAAGACGGTTTGATCTATGTATTTAGATAATAGTAAAATTTATAATGATTATTATTTGAATGTGTATTAGTAAATCAAGATGTTTTTTTAAAAAATAGTGCGTTTCAAATAAATTATTTAATAAGTAAATACTTAAGAACTAAATGATAAATTTAATTTATTTGCAAATTTAACATATTTTTTCCTCAGCTAATCATTCTTATTATTACAAAAGCAATAAGTAATCCATGATGGCAATTGAAGCTTAAAACTTTTAGATTAGCAAGTAAACGAGAAAGAAGCTTTGTAACACTTACTTTGCTAAGTGCAAAGCGTATTCAACTTGGTATACATTTTCTATGACATTATCTTTAACACCATTAAAGGTTTGATTTAGTTTTACAGGAATGTAACCCTAATTCTTAGTCTATTGAAACTCTGATCTTAAAAGGCTTATGGGATTGACAAGATTGTACCTTTTGAAAAGGTACTTTCAAGGTAAGAGATGTGTTTAGTAGGCGACAAGTTGCCAATAACTATAATATATCTATACACTTGGACATGAGGTGGCAAACCATAATAACAAGGATAAACTTCTGCTCTTTATTAAACAAAAGTCAAGTCTTCTCATCCATCACTCGTTGCCTTTACTTGTTATTTATTGCAAGTTTGCAACTTAAAAGATGATTGGAAAGGCATAACTTTTTTGTTTTGGGTGACAAATTAAATAATATTAATTTATATGATTATTTTAATTTAGTATCAAAATTTTTAATTTTGAAACTAACATTTTAAATGTCGTATGAAATAGGCTATATTTAGTTGGACGTAAAATTTTTAACGGAATAAAACGAA
Organism: Erythroxylum carthagenense; assembly: GCA_026413575.1. Lineage (NCBI taxonomy): Eukaryota > Viridiplantae > Streptophyta > Magnoliopsida > Malpighiales > Erythroxylaceae > Erythroxylum > Erythroxylum carthagenense. The sequence continues at coordinate 5,394,577 of JANZLD010000235.1, read as the reverse complement.
ATAGAATAGAATGGAATGATTTATAATGTAATGAAATATAAATGAATGTAATATTAGAAAATTATTATTTAGACAGGATGGAGGGGTTCATAATATAATTTAGTGAAATGTTGTTTGGATTGAGGATTTATGATGTAATATACTGTAAAGTTGTTTACTTGTTTATCATTTTACATTCAATTCTAAACCTCCAAAATCGGAGATTTATTATTATTACTGCTTAGAATGGAATATGATGTAATATGAAACCTTCATTTTTTATCTCGTTCCATTCTACTATAAACCCTCATATTAAATAATAGAATAATATTATATTTCATTATATTCCATTAATAAAACTCTAACTAAACATAACCTTATGTTAGGTTGTTTTAACTAATATGATACGATCATCAAATATCATGTGAGTATTTAACTATTAATTATATCAATAAAAATAACGCTATGACTTGAGTTTGTCAATCTTTGAAAAATTATTTATGAAATCGCACTAAATTAAGAAATTTAAAAAATGTTATGCCTGTTTTGAGAAAAAATTATAATTTTTTATAATAATACTAACCTTAAATAAGATTTCGTAAGTATTAAAAATAATTAAAGTAAACTTTTTACTCTAGTTTTATAAAATTTATCAATAAAATTTATTATTACAGAAGAAATATCATACATTATTAATTCATTTTGCATATAAGGATTGTTTCGTGAATATATTAACATTAAAAGTTAACTTATAAATATTTAAATATAAAATTTTATAAAAAACTAAAAAAATGAATTTTGTACTTTAACATAATTTTAAATAATAAATAAATTTTCAAATAAAATTTCCTTTTTCTTTTTACTTTTTACGGAAACAAATCGTCTGTTTCACTTGTTTTGTTTCAACTCTTTTCTCTTGTCTCGTCCGTACATTTATGTAACACATTTATGGAAGAATTAAAAAGCTACGTGGACGAGGTAAAATGGCACAGAACATAGCTGAGTAGGTGACCAAGTGATTTCATTCACTACTTAGATACAAGGGACGGAGATACCAATCTGGTTTTGACATCAACAAGAAATTCAATCTCTGGCTTTCCTTCTTCAACAAGCAAAAGATTCCCACCACAGATATTCTAAGACATCTTAGTTCCACGTATCCTCCATGTTAGTTGTTACCTACTTACCTTCCACCTTATTGAAGTTGCCATGGAAGCAACTTCAGGTACGAAGGTCTTCATGCCACTAAAGATGAACAATTTGTGTTCTTCACTCTCTTCTGCGTATTGGCACAATCAACTTGTAGTTCAAAGGTGGTAAACATGATGTATAAGCAAAAGGGTCTTCGTGTTTTTGATGGCTAAACATGGAATTACTTGTATAATTGAAATTGGAAACATGTGCTTAACCACATTAAGTGCCTTCTTGATCTTAATTTTGTCTTGAGAATGTGGCTAAGAAGATAAGGACACATGTTTCTCTAGTTGTTCTTATCCTTGCGAACAAAGCAAAGTCACAAACTAATCTTTTGGCACTTTTAGTACCATGATAAGTTGGAAAAGCAATGAAAATTACACAATTTTGACCAATTTTCTTGTAAAACATATCATTATTAATAAAAACATTTTATTGTTTATGATACTAATAACTATTAATCTTTAATTTGATGATCTCAAAACTCAATGAAGCAAAGTTTAGTAGTGCGCTCGTATTCCTGATTATGGTTGAGTACATGGACATAAGATATAGACCCCGTAGCTCCTTAAATCTTAGTCCTATAAATTTAGACTTGAATAATCTCATATTTCACTTTATTGCGGGACTTTAGATTGAATGTGATGATGATGATTATAAAGCACAAGAATTTGTAAAATTTTGAAATATATAAAATAAATAAATACAATCTCATTAATTATAAAAATATATATTTATAAAAACATTATCAATCAGACAATATTATATTGGAAACAAAAATTATGAACATTGGTGATTATAAGTTACTAATTAGTTTAATAATTTAATTTTAATTTTCTAATGACCAATATTATAATTTGAGAGGAATAAACAATATGAATTGCTTAATTTAATGAATAAATTATGAAATTCTAGTCCACTATTGACCGTAGATTTAAAACAATGATAAATGATTTTGACCGCTTCAAATGATTATCCAGTCATCCTCAAGAATTGATCAATATGCATTTATATGACAAATTCAGTTACCAAGTTCGTGAACATGGTCAAGGTTCGTGAGGGCTTATTTGATAGTCAAATATTTGAAAATGACAAAAGACAAAAGCATGTGATTAAAATGAAAGATGCGCATGTCATTGGACCTTCCTCAGACCCACATAGCTCTTTCTTTCTTTCTTCTGGAAGTTATCGTTTTTTTTTTAGTTACTTCTTGATTTCTTAGTCTTAATCATATAAGGGCTGAAAATGAATTAAATTCGAGCTTGATTTGAATTGCTCATGGTTTGATTTGAAACTCGAAATTCAATTAATCTCGAGTCGGATAATCGGGTTCGGATAATTTATTTGTAAAAAATGCTTAATGTTGCTTATTAAAATCTTCTATATTTAGGAGTCATGAAATTTAGAAACAAAAAAGATTATAACGGTTTATTATATATTTAAAAAAAAAACAAAAAATGAAATTTCCAAATAATACGAAATAATTAAGTTTTAAATCAAAATCAAACTTAATTTTAATATTCTTAATATAAGATGACCATATAATATTTTAAGAAGGAATTTGCAAATTTTTGCCCATGGCCTTTGTGCTACACACCTCAAGTTTTCCATGGCCAAGATTCTCTATCCTTCATGCCACCTTGCCAGTCATGGCCTTTCTGCTAAACACCACAAGTTTTCCATGGCCTAGATTCTACTCTAACCCACAAGAGTAGGTGAAAAATGTGAAAAGTGTGTTACCTAATTAGAACATGTTACATGAACTATAAGTTTATTAACAACACTCAATGAAAAATATACAACACAAGTTATAAAAAAAAAGAGGGATAGAGAATTTAGTTCATAATTAAAGTTTTTTAATAATTAAAGGGAAATTTTCTTTTCTCTTGATTTTATATATTGTTGATAAATCTCTCTTATTAGTTAGGAACTAAAACATCTTTTATAGGGTTCACAAGAATATGGATATCAATTTTGACCGGCCCGGCTCGATTTTAGTCCAGAATGATCGGGCTATGGACAAGTCACGAGCTAAAAGTGGTCGATATTCTTATATATGAATTGCTTGCCTGAAATTTAGTTGGTGGTTAGCCAAATTTCAATTAAAGAATTGCAACTCAAATATATGTTATAAAAAAATTAGATAATCAAATTTGAGTCGCATGTTATTTAGTAGCTCATTTGGTCATACAAAATTAACTTCTTTACTTATTAGGGGTAAAGTTACGTACTACTAAATATCTTCAGATCTGCGAGACATTTTTATTTATATAATTTTTTATTTTTAAAATTGAAATAATTATGGTAAGAAAATATGTTATATCCTTGTTAGAGCTTAATTGACCTATGTAATAAAGAGAAGAAATGCATCCTTATCTACAATATTTCAAATAAAAGAATTTTATACATTATATTTCACAACTATATATATATATATATATATTTACATATAAGAAATAATTATGATTATGACATAGATATTATTTTATGTAAAATTTATATTAAAAATATATAAAATATGTTTTTAAGTAATTATATATTATTACATAAAAAAGAAATTTAAAGGATAAGCATCACAACAAGAGAGAGAGAGAGAGAGAATGTGCATTAAGTGAGGGAAGTGGCATGAATATCACGTGGAGCCGCAAGCGCGTGGAGCCCATACCGAATACTGTCGACTGGATAAAAAGTCAAAAATGTACAGGGCCAAACAGGACACGTTGTGTCGTAGGTCAGCGTCAACAATCCATAACACGCAAAACTGATTTGAATATATAAGGTAGATTTTTCCACGCGCCGACACTTGAGCGTCGCAGCACGCTGCCGCCGCCATGAAGTCAAAGCTCCAACAGTTTCATTCCTTTAATGATTAAAACAGCACTCACACATTTGCTAACACCATTAACAAAATCTCCTACGAACTTGTACATTCATATCAATGAGTTTACAGAATCATCAATGAACAGAACTTATTCTGTGCAAATACATGTAGTACATTCTCATGGTGTAAATGTCTAATCTTTCCTGAGAAGTAGGAATAAGTAAAAACTAAGCTGGGAAGCTGCTGCTTAAGTGGGCAGGCTCATGTCAGGGTTCTCTACACATTGTTAATACATTACCAAGTCAAGAATTCTAACTTGCTCCACAAAATTCTATGAAACAATGCCTTTATACCTAATTTGATAAGCACAGAAAAGTGTTCCAAATGTTGGTTTGATTTGGATGCAGAATAGTCTCACTTCAATGCTTGGATTCTTTTCCCAGTGCTCTCAAGCAAGTGATAGGTACCACAGAGTTCATATGTCGATTCTTCCACCAAATTTGAGGGCGGAAGAAAGTTGGATATGCTAGTAAAATCCAGTCGGCGAAGCTACGGAAGTTACCTCCGGCCGTGTAACCAGTTCCGACTATAGTTTCCAGGTCTTCCGTGTGGATTTTTCTGGACATGTCCTTGTTTAGGGAGATCCTGCAACTCCATCACCTGAACCGTCCGCTGCCTCTTTGCTGTTAAACAAGAATGAAGAATGTTTTTATCAATAAGCTGTTAGGCTCATTGATAGAGAGAATTTATGCCAGTCCCAACTAGAATTTCTCTGTAGTCGAGTTGGAAATGATTGCTCCAACTAAATTTGTACCGGTAAGAAAATGAAACATGTAAATTTTTCTAGAAGAAGACTGACCATTCTCAGCCTGCTGATAACGTTCCTGGAGTTTTCTCTTAGTGGCTTCAAGCTTCATTTGGACAGCAGCTTCATCTGAGCACTTAATTTTCTAGTTGAAAAAGAACAGAGACAAGATAAATTAGAATCCCCCATGTTCAAACTGCATTAAAATTCCATAATCAGACCTGCATTAAATTTCATGCTTACATCTTGTTGAACACTTGAAGGCTTTCTCTGACTTGTGATCTTTACGGGATTTTGCTGCAACTTCAATTCGTTACTTGCCTTATGCTGAACACTTGCCTTTTGTGGTCTTCCAGGTCCAGAATTATTGTTCAATGACTTGCTTCCCTTCATGGGAGCTTCTTGTCTTTTCACTAGCTTACTCTCGTCGTCCTTCACTAGTACATTCGCCTCGATTGTTACTTGCTGTTTCCGCTTTGTCATATTTTGGTTCTCAACCGGTGACTTTCTTCCTTTATCACGGTTCTTGATGAATTCCACACTGCTTTGAGGAACTGAAACAATTTATTTGGGATTAAAAGAAGAAACGATAGACAAAAGCTGCATAAGGAAAACACAACAGATGGGCAAATTGAACTCACTTTCGTAATCATCAATGCCATCAAAGAACTGCTCAGAAAAATTAGCAGAAAAGGAAAAGGGCAAGTTTAGTTAGTCTGGGCAAGGATACACGAGCAACTGAATAGCCCTAATCAAACATTTAAAGAGAAAGACAAGCACCTGCGAGAGCTCCATTGAAGTGGGCTGGGTTGCAAAGAAAGCTGCTTCATCTAGAGGCGGAGATGGAAGCCCTTCTTCTTCTTCTTCCTCTTCTTCTTCTTCTTCGACAACAACAGATGGATTAACAGACTCTGGAGTACCTTCATCACCTAAAACCCTTACCAATTCAGATTCTAGAAACAATTTAAATTGCAAAAATGCAAAAACTCTCCATTAATAAGCAAGTTCCCACCTTTAAGAGCCTTGGTAGCATCACACCACTCATCCACCAAAACCTTCCATCCACTGCATTTCAAAGGAAAAAGTTAAAATAAACAAAGTCTCACTAGCTATGCAGTATTCAGAGCATTCTCAAAAGTTGAAAGCCTGGATAACAGTGTTTTAGCTTTCTACGTTCGTACATCAATATCATGTTACTTGCTGAAATATAACAAAGGAAGAATCAAACTGCTGAGGCAAGAGAAGACAGTACTTTATCAGCTTTCGTGCAAGTTGGCGAATCTGAGTTGATCCGTGTCTCCTGAGGACATTGACAGCTTTTCCAATCTCAGTTGCCTATCAGAAGACAAGCCCAAGCACAAGCACGGTTGGTATAAGAAATCAGTTGTAGACCCCGAAACAAACAGTGAAATGCTTCTTATTCTTCAATTCAACATCAAAAGATGAAACAAACCTTAAGGATATCGACGGTCAAAGCCATCAATTCAAGCCTCCTCAATGACTCGAATAACACAGAATCAGACTGTCATAAGAAGAACTAGCAATTAGACACGAGACCAAATGGAAAACCCTGCAAGAATCTTTGAACAGTTCCACACCAGACAACATCATATCTGCTCAAAACTGAACCAGAAAAGGAAAGAGTCTACACAGAAACTTAACTGGTAATCAACAAATTGATACTATCATAGTTTATGTGCCTGTAAGAGCATATATACCTCATCTTTGCTACCCAGAAGGATGTTCTTGATCCTCAAGACCTCTCCAACTTTTTGAGACTCCTCCTCGATCTCGTCAGTCAAAGCCTCAGCCTCCTCATAACCATAATTGCTAACCAACTGATAATCATTCACATGCACTTCTCCATTGTTGCAACTATTCACTTTGCTCTCTTTACTACCACTACCATCTTCAAACTCGCATCCACCTTCAATATCAATCTCTATGTCATCATCATTATCATCATCATCGTCACTAACACCATCCCTAATCTTGCAGCGATCACTTTCCCCGTCGCCATCATGATCTGGAACCGCCAGTTCGACCCGGTCGCATCCGGAGCACCTGGTAAGTCTGCAAGAAAACAATCTCTCCACAATACGATCCCTCCTCAATCTAAAGTCTTTGGGACAATCAGAGGCAGCAACCGCGATGGCATAATCGATAATACCAAAAATATCGGAGTTCGCCGCTCTGAAATAGTTCCTCCAGTAATCAAGCGATTCTTGTTTCATTGTGACCCGATGACCCGGATCAACAAATCTCTCCTCAGATTATTAATGATGTGCTCAGTAACTCTCTATACAACTTCAGGGCGACCCAGAAACCTAAAATCTATGTTCATGGATTGTAACAACCAGAAAAGAAGTATCGGACAACAAGATGATCGGTAGAGAAAAATTCCTTGAAAAAGAAGTGATGGGTATCAACCAAAATTCGATCTTTGCAATTGTTAGTTGACAATTAAGGATTTTTGTTACTTTCTGTTAACCAAAGGACATGAGGACAGGAGATGATGATCAAGAGAGAGAGAGCGAATCTGAGAATCTTGACAGAGACAAACGTTGGTTTATCTAGTATAGGTTCGGTTTTGCTTTTTGTTAGATTCAGACAAAGAACTTTCACGCGAGCAGGAAAATTTTTCACCGTCAAGTTTTTTTTTTTCCTCGAGAAAATGTCTAGACCAGATTCAGTCTCTTACTCCAGGTTGAGTCCTTTCTCTGTTTTGGATTTGTATACAAACCAGGTGCTGTGAGGAATTTGCTTATGTCTATGTTGCTCGGCCAAAAGAACAAGAACAACCACTTTCCTTCAAACCACTCAACTTCACTTTTTAATAAATTATTCATTTCCTTTTTGGAAAAGTTCAACCTTCTCTGACAGTTTAAAAAAATTATTTATTATTTAGTTTTTTATTTTATTTAAAAATAATAAAAATTAAAATTTACTAATATAAATTTAATAATAATAAATTTGAGGTTTACAATTTGGAAAGATTTAATAGTATGCCTTACTTTTAATTAATAAAAAAATTATTTTCGATGTGCCGACTGGCTCGCGAGTTTCGTAGAACATTTTAATTTAGGAATTATTATTTTTAATATTACACTTATTGAATGTCACTTGATCGCGCATATGTCAATAGTCTGTTTTTTTAGACTTGTCATGTAATTTATATCGTAGATCTTTCATTTAATTAAAAAAAGAGGTTATTTTTCAAAATTATAAATTTTAATTTAATTAACCTAATTAATTTAAATTTGGTCTTTTGTACCTATAAATATACTTTTATGTGTTTTTTTCCATTTCAAAAAAGAAAAAAGTAAGCTTCTTTTAGGTTTCACTTTTGGGGCTTCAGTTTTGACCATGACTTTGCCAGTTGGCAGGTTGAAGTGTTTGAGAGAGAGTTGGCGTTTCTAAAGGGTTTCTTCATTTTCACTTGTTTTTCTCATTTGGGGTGTTCTTTTTATTCTCTAACAACCATTCCTTATGTTGGACTTCTCAAGGATTTGGACTTTAGTTCCCAAAATCATGGAATAATTATAAACTAATTTATAAATAAAATTACCAACCAAAGCTTTCTACAAATGATATTAAATATGTTTCTTTCATAAAAATATAAAATATGTTTATGATGTATAACAGTATAAGGGTTAGGTAAAAGATACAAACCTCTCCTATAATTTTTAAAACTTTTAAAAAATCTTATAATGATAAAATATTAATTTTTTAATTTTGAGAAAAGTTTATTATATTTTAGCTAAAAATAACGATAAAATATACTAAAAATTTAACTCAACTTTTAAATATATTTTAATTAATTGAATATAACTTAAATTAATAATTGAAGATAATTATAATAATTTGAGTCAGATTTAACTAATTCAATTTAAGTTTAAAAGACAAGTTGAATCGTCGTGTGAACAACATTTGATTAATCTACTGCAATTAATTATAAATAAAGCTTCAATTATAAAGATATACTTCTTCAATTATCTAATATTTAAAATAAAATTACTAGAGTGATTTTTTATTTGTTCATAATTCTTGATATTATTCTTAAAAAAGGGTTATAAACCATAATTTAGATGGTTAGTAAACTCTTATTAATATATATTAAAACTTGATTTGTTCCTAAAATAGTACCTTGATGAACATTGCATGCCACTTTGCCCTTATCTTCCAGTCCATACAACTGTTATTTGACACAGTGACAGAGAACTGTAGTTACCCATTTATGAATGATTCCCTCATTTCCCATAAAGGAACTCTGTGTACTCATTTACAGTTCACTTTCATGGCAGTATAAAGTGCTCCATCATCAATGATCTTCCACCACTGCAAATCTAAAAACTGAAGAACAAAGAGGATCTGACATGGTCTGGAAGTTACGTTGCCTACGCCGCAGCTGTTCTGAACTTGGGAGGAGGAGACTCTGCATTACTCAAATTTCCATAATCCTTTTGGGGGCTCGTATTATCAAAGCCACCCGGTTTCGGCCTAGCTCATGAAATCAGGTCGAATATTTAAAGAACTGAACAATAGTTTATTAATTTCAAACAATAAAATTAAATCATAGTTTTTGATTAAATAACTAATTAACTGAAAATAAGACGAAAATAAATTAAATCAACTGAATTTAAAATTGAAAAAATCAGGATTACCAAATTCTGATTCAAGGGAAAGATCTCATTTAATTGTAACATTAATCATTAGTTTAAAGAGAATATTTTTCACGATTCAAGCAATTAGTCCGAAATATATTAGGACAGCCGTAATAAGTCTTAGATTTTCCCAAATTATTGATTAAGGATGATAGCATTCTATATCTTATAAATGATAGCAATAAATTTCGTGAAAAAAACTAAACCCTAAATTAAATAATCGAAATAGCTGCAGCTATTTAGTTTAGTTTTATTGTCTATCATAAGTTAAATATGAAAATTTATAAATAACATATTTGCTATTTGTACCATTCCTTCATGAAAATTACAAATTATTGAATTCTTAGATAGCGATAGAATAATCAATATTAAATTAAATTGTCAAATTAATCGAATATCAATTATTTATGAAATATGAAAACTCAAAACAAGAAATACTTGAACTAAAATGTGATTAAAGGTTTTAAACACAAAACCTTACAAGATTAGAACTAGAATTTCGAATCCCCTTGAATCAGAACAATTGAGTTTAGTCACATATGACTTTTGTTTCAATAACAAAAATAGAAAAAAGACTAAGAATTGCTAAAAACGTAGAAAGAGAGAACCTTTTTTTGTTTTGAGAAACACCCTTTTTATATAGTTTTCTAATCTAATCCTAATTTAACTCTAACTTGTAAAGATAATTATTTAAAGTGAATTCAAAATCAAACTCTTTCATGATAAGGATAAGGCGAAGTCTTTTAGTGAAACTCCAACTATTCAACTGATCAACCTTATCCACTACAATAATCTCTTTATCCAAAATTTGTCATTATCATCAATAGTGTCTCAATTTGATGCAATCTCTACTTTTTATCTCCTAAAATTAAAAAAAAAACATTAATTTTAACACCTAAGCACCAAAATAAATTCAAAACGAATGAGATAATATCAAATAATATAGCAAGATGAGAACTTATCACCCCACGTTGCGAGTTCGAATCTCAATAATGTAATATGGGAATGAGACTCGTAGGCCATTGCGTCAGAGTTGCGCAAGTGGAGCGTAGTGGTAATTTAAGTGGTTTGGTGTTCACTCCCCTTCAAGGATCCTTTTAGGGGGCTAAATACTATCATAGCCATTTTTCGTGTCCTGGTCAACGGTAACATTGTCTCTTTATCAGAGTGAGTAAGGAGAGAGCCTAAATAGTTATAGAAACACTATCAAATGACCTTGTTCATCTGTCTTCAACTTTTTCTGACTCTAGCTTACCTTTTAGCATCAAGCGTGTTCTATCTAATCATATAGAAAATATAGTTCAAATTACCCATGTTCTTGTAGAAAATCATGTTTGTGAGTTTTTTTTTTAACCTTTGTTGAGTCGTTATAATATCTATTCCCGTGATCGTTCGTGGACGAAAAGTATACGTACTATTTTGTCTACCTCTAGACCAAAAGTCAAAGAAATTATCCACAGTTCCAAATTGGAACGGTGTGGCTTTAGATCTTTCACAGCAGAATAATAAGTAAAGCTTGAGATTCCAAAGGAGCAGATCTCTCTTTGGAGAGAACATAATCATACACATCTTCATGTCGGAGCTATACGCCTTGTTCTCAAACTTCATGGAAGAAAGGAAATACCTACTATAACCAGGATATCTCTTTTTGACACTGCCTATATAGCGTACCAAAATGTTTTCATTGGTACCTTGTTGACAACATTCAACAATGAAAATGTCATTATGATAATAGCCCCTGATTTCGCTATCAGGTTGGATGATCCCATACTGTTTGAACAACTGCAAGTTCAGGTTCAGATCACTAGCAGGTCAATATCCAACAATCATCATGGCTACTTTACATTACCAGGCGATCTATCATCTTCAGAATCATGCTTTGGATCTTAACTATTAGGGTTATCTCTAGCCTTTATATTCGAGCAATAGGAATCACTTTACAAGGAACACTTGTCTCAAATCCTTCTGATGAGGTCCTTAACTGGCAGACATCAAATGCATTAGTACATAACACAAGTCTTCAAAGAATTGATTCTAAGATTGGAATCAGTCAATAGACTCATGCTACTCAACGTAAAGTTGACAATGTCTCTAAGCAGATCCAACAATTGTATCAATCATACAAAGCTCAAATTCAGCAACTTGACGCTAATCTTCAACATTACATTGCTACGCAGTATTTTGGACCTAACTTCAACGTTAAAACCAGAAAACTCAAGAAGATACAAGGAATTGTGCAACACATGGAAGATAATATGTTATCTGCACAATCTAAAACGATATATGTCTCATCCTCTTTAGTTTTTCTAAATATCTAACCAATATACATTTCTCCTATGTATCAGACGTATCCAGAAGAAGCTGACTAATCAAAGGTTTTCAAGTTCAACTATCCTTTGATCAAACATCATATTCATCCTCAGGCAGCTCCAGTTAAGCCTAAAAGGTCAAAGTCAAAGTCAAAGCTTGAGTCAGTTCTTGAGCCATCATCTTCATATACTAAACCTGAACAAGTTAATCAGTGGAGTAATCCATTATAGATCCATACACCTCCCACTTCTTTACCAAAAATTCACCCTTCCACCTCTATTAGGAAGGACAAAACACCTTTAATAGAGTTCATAGCAACTCTTGGACCTACACCTGCTGCAGAAGATTTCTCTGCTCAATCAGATAATTCAGAAGCTTGTTCAGAAGCCTCTGTCCCAACATTTGAAGTCTCTGCAACAATTTTTGAGTCATCGTCTGAACAGATCTCTGAATCATCTTTTGATTCCTCGACACAGCTAATTAATCTACCAGATTTAGCATAAGTTCTGATGACTATGCCTGAATATACTGAAATTGAACCTGAAATAAGTGAAGCATAATCAATAGGTACTGAACCATTCAAACTTGTACTTGCACCACAAGCAGCACCTGCTCAAATAGTTGCACAGACTAAGTCTACTTCAGGACCTTGGTTCACTTTTGACGATCTTTTCCCAAAGAAATGGAGAGATCGCTTACATGAGTTCGGTGCATAAATAGATCTACAAATAACTCAACTAAATAATCGTTTACAAGATATTTTGTCTGAGTTTACATCTCATTTCATTGATACTTTGCGAGAATGGTGGAAAAGTATTAATGATTATCGAAGACTTCAGTATATCTATGTCATTACAGCCAGAGCTCTTCTTGGAATAATTCATAAGGAATTCATTGGTGACTTTCATGTAATAGACAAGTAGATCCGTCAGGAGTATTTTGTAATGAAATGTTGTTCATTCAACAAACGTGATTTATAGAAGCATTTTCAACATATGATGGAAATGTATTATCTTTTAAATGGATGGAATGATGTTAATGTTGGATACACTTTTATCTCATCCATTCCAGATCAATTGCATCCAGAGCTATAACGGGCCATTGTTTCTTTACAAAAGGATATGACTAACATCTCTCTTGGAGAAATCTACCAGCTTGCCTTAGCCTCTCTTGATAAGCTTTGTAATCAACATGCTTTATTTAAGAACATCGTTAAAGGTGGTCCACTTCTCAAACAGGCTTGTAAGAAGCCTTATCTTCATATTAAGTGCAAAGATAAAAAAAAACTCTGATTGTAACAACAACAAGAAATCTCATAACAGATTTGTCTATCATTGAAGAAAGTTCCGCAGATGAATGGAAGTTTACAAGCTTTTTAGGAAAACTTATGTAACATCCCGTCACTGACGGGAAGGTTATAATGGTAAATTGGGACATGCTAGGTTATATATTGCATATGTGTTACGTTCATTCATTTGACCTCTAATGTTAGAGGAACGAGTCATTGGCATACGTGTGTATTTTAGTTATGTATAATTTGGT
>JANZLD010000235.1:5357702-5378348 GCA_026413575.1 Erythroxylum carthagenense | reverse complement strand
GCAGTGGCTTTGAATGACTTTTTACCTTGTTTAATGATGAAACTAACTTTTGCATCCTTCATGAGAGTTGTAGAGCATCTTGTTATCTCTCCATTGAGGTATAATATGCAAGTATTGGAGTTAGGAGTAAAAAGTTATGAGAATTGAAAGATAACAGTTATAGTTCATTATCCTGGTTATATGGTTTGTATTTATGATAGCTTCGATGATTAATGATTGGAATTCATGGTTAGGATAAACCAATTAAGTTGTAATTTGTGAAGTTGGTAAGTGAACTTGGAATTTGAAGTGTTATGAAGTGTTTATGCTTTAGAATAAGTTAAATTTGGAAAGTATACAAGTGGTTATGAAGTTAGGTTGAAGGAGAGATGTTTGGAAGAGGTATTGGAGTTTTGAAAAATGGCATGTCCGTTAAACGGACAGACTCAAGTGCAAAAACACCCCTTAGCCTGCCCATGTCCATTAGACGGACTTACATGTCCGTTTAACGGACATTCTCGAAGCATTTGGGCCATTTTCACCCGAACGTGTCTGTTAAACGGACATAGATGTCCGTCTAACGAACAGCTACGGGAAAGATTGTGAATTTGGACAAAGTTAGAGGCCGAATCTTGTTTTGGGGTCTTCATAAGAGTTGTAGATCTAGATGTCCTTTTTCTAATGGTCAAAAAACGAACTCAATACAACATCTAGATTAAAAGTTATGATAATCGCGCCAAAAGAGTTTCAATTTGATTTTGGAAGTGAACATAGTCTATTACTTTGGGAATAACTCCCTCATCCGACCTCCAATTGAGGTGAGACCTGAACCATTAGATTTCTAAGACATATATCTTTCTCTCCACAAAAATGGGTACCATTTGTAGTTAAATTGAAGAAGTTTGCATTAAAATAAGAGAGAGGTCGGTTTGGAGATCATTTTTGGAGTATGAGCTCTTTTAGGCTTTTTGAGCATAACTTGAGTTATACAACTCCGTTTGAGGTGATTCTTATTCCAAAACGAACTTGAGACATAAAGATACAACTTATATGAATAAGTCAACTCATGATTTTGGTGTTTAAATAGCGTGCGCTCGCCACAAATGTAGAGTTACAGCTAAGGACCCTGTAAGGAAATAAGTGCAAGGCTTTAGGACTCCAGAAATTGGGCTCTGGAAAACGGGTCCAATAGATGTGGAATTAAAGCAAGAGTAAGAGTGTTAAGTTATAAGCAGTTGGGGTCCGGTCTCCGGATCGGGTCCCAACATTTACAATGAAAAATCTTTGTTATGGACATTTCTTGAGTGGTTTCAACCACTAGATTAATGAAAGCAACAATTTTCTATGGTTATTTCATATCGTCTATGGAAGGCTTCTACCAGACGACAATCTACTCATTGTTTCTTCATCCTTCATCGTCCATATGGAGAATCATCTATGGGTGCCCTTTACACTGAACATCGTGTCTATTTTTATCATATTTCATTACCTTAGTCACGATATCAAGACAATGTGCTTCGATCTCTTAGATATTTTCTCAAAGAAATAAGTCATTTTCCTAACAGACCGATCATTTCCTCCTCTATTGGACTTTATCTAAGTGAATTTGTTCCTGGTGAACCAGAAGCACTAGAAGTTGACATACAAGTTCCAATGGTCCTCAATATGACTCAATCTTTCAGGATGCTCAGGATCCTAATGATGATAATTGCAGTCCTAATGAAAGTGAGTTAAATTAATTCCTACACAAATTGCACACATGTGAACTTAGTCTTAATAAGCGACACAAGACATATCAACATGATACTTACGATTCAAGTGATCCAGACTCTCCATCCAATTTGCAATCATAGCATGAATCAGTTTGTGACAAATACTGTTTTGCACCCTGTGAGACTCATATTTTAGATGTTTGCTTTTAGGTCTTTCAATGAAAGAGAATCTTTGTGCCTACAAACTACTATACAAGATTCTTCTTATTATCATACTATTTGTTTTTAGAAAGTTATTTGCTTTTTCAAAGTTGTTTTGTTAAAGATGTGATGATTGTACTTAAAATTGCTTTCTTTTTTTAAAGATGTAATAAATGTGTCTATTGAGTTTTTTATTTTCATACCCTTGCTTCCTCTATAAAAGCAAAGCTTCTATTTCATTATAAGCAGGCAGAACTTCACTTTCAAGTTTGATTTCAATGATTATTAGTTTTTGTGTTTTTCATTCTCTCTAAGTTCTCCATCTCCTAAAAGCCTAAGTTTTGAATAATGTTACTATCTGTCATTATACAGAGACAAGTATGCTTTACACTCATCTCTTCTGAGGATTTTGTATATTAGAAAGTCTAAGACAGTCTATAACTGCATAAAACAATTTTACTGTAAGATTAGAATTTAACGAAAAAAAGCATAAGTATTGCTGGGACTATTGTTTCAAAGGAAAAAAAAAAAGTATCACAAGAGTATAAAGTTCATAAGATGAAAGTCTTGAGAGTTGTGCCCAAAGAGAAAAAGGCTTTATATCTCGACCATTACACCTAAAACTTACCAATAATCACAAAGTTCTCATGTTGTTTTACAATAATCTACCAAATATTTCAATAGTCTACAATCTAACTTTAATTAGTCGATGATCTTCTCAAAAGTGTTGTTTTTACCAGTTGATTGCCATACTTTTTTTGTGTGCCCTTTTGGTCCCAGGTTGGTACAGCTTCCACAAGTTTGAAGCTGAGAGCCAACTGAATCTCAGTAACCACCACCAGTCAAAACGAGCCCCGCTGCATCTGTAATTATCAATAGCCTCTCCTCCTCTTCGTATTTCGTTATTGCTCTTTGTCTATAGATGTCAGACCCAGAGAGCAAATCCATACATACATGTAATTAGTCTGTTCTACGATTCATAGTGATACCCACGTGCATCTTCGATAAATAACATTATAAATTCATAATCATTTGTAGATTCTACATAAACCCGCGCAGAGAAATGTTGATAAGAAACCAAATCAAGACCACCATACTCAACTTTAAGCATCAATCATAACCACATAAATGGACAACAATTTTGCATGAATGGTTAATCATTGTCAACCAAATTGTAGTCTCTACAGCAGATGATGCTTCTAAGCCTCAACTGAAGGACATTATGCTCTGACCAGTCCAGTTGATGATGGCCACTGTTAAAAGAACATATGGAGGTAGCAGACTGCAGTTAAAAACTATAAAGTTATTTTGTTATATACAAAGCTGGGAGCTGCATTTGGTTTTCAACTCCCCCTGCTTCCAAATCTCAAGTAGTCACAAGATGAGGTCCAGAACGAGGAAGGACACATGAGTAAGTAACATATTTAACACTGTCTAAAAGCACGACAACAAAAACCCTTGAAAGAGAGTTTGTTCTTATCATGCCATCGACTTCACCATCGCCAGCCTCTCTGGGATCAAAAAGTACAGAGACAACCACTGAAGCTGCGGATTTATTGCTTTGCAAGTTTTCATTGTGAGAACTACTTCCAACTTGTTCTCCCGTAATATTGAGATCAGAGCTCGAATTATGTAGTGGAAGACCTCGTAATGTCCTTCTATGATTTCCTTTGTTGACATCAGTGGCATTTTGCCGCTTCTCTGCTCTACTGTTGATCGCTGATGAAGCAGCAACAATGGCTCCTGGAGATGGCAATGTGTCAAACTGAAACACCTCACTGCACATACCAGAATTCAACATCGGCCCTGAAGAGAAGAATATTTCTTCAAAGTTAACACCAGTTTTAATATCCACAAAACTTGTTACCAAACTCTGCATTTTGTATGTTTTGTTCACGTTAACAGAAGTCAAGAACAAGCTAAAAGAATCATCAGCTCAAACTGCTCATTTTTTATTTTTTATTTTTTGCAGGCCACATAGCTGTTTAAAAACCCTCTTTCTATTGAATGCAAGAGCATTCAACATAACATGAAAACTTGAATTGGAAGATTAATTCAAAATAAATGTCCAATATGATCACAAGAAGTTTCAAACTGATAGCAAAATTAAATAAAAGCACTCTTTTGGCAGACCAGCTTAAACTGGGTCAATAATATTCCATCACAGAGCATAAATAAACCACAAAAAGATAACGGAGGAAGAAAAATGAACAATTAAATGAATCAATTCTCTTTCTCCATGCAATTGCAAAATAAAATTTTGAAAAATGATGGAGGAGGAGAGGAAACCTCCCTAATTAATTAACTTCCCTTAAGCTAGGCATTTGTTTAACCCAATTCCACTATGAAATAAGACATCACAAGCACCAATCTTAACAGCCTACAGCATCATAACTCTGAGCCAATGGTCTGCATAAAATTGACGTCACAACAGAGCAGAAATTACCTGCAAGGCCCTTATGGAACCACTGCTGCAGTTTTCCATGAGTAGCAGATGACTTCCAATGGTCCTGCGAACTATGCGGAGAATGTCTGGCTCCATCTCTTTCAGCATCAGGGATACCTCTATTACTTCCACCATTAGGGATAGCCAGTGCCAAAGACGAATCTTTTGGGATGATCGGAACATTCTCCTTAGTTTTCATTTCAGAGGCCTCAGGAGAAGCCATTGCCTTCTCACTTGCCAAAACTGAATGAATTATCAAGTTCCCATCAATCTTCACAAGCTTATCATTCCTTGGTACGTACAGAGATGCAACAAGAGGCTCACTATCGTTAACCTTAACAACAGAGTTATCCAATCCACCTTTCTGTTCAACATCATACTCTGAACATCCCTTTCCAGATCTCTCGCGGTGTTTTCCGTTACTAATATCAAAACTCCCATTACCAACAGCCGAAACATCCTGAGACACATGTGAATGTCCATGAACAGTCAAAATCCTCCCTCTATGTTGATCATAAATCTTCCCACTTTCAAAATCCAGCCAATGAACATCATTCTTCCTATACCCTCGAACCCTGACATCAACAATTGGCAACAACCCACCAAACAGCAAAACAAAAAACAACAAACCCAGAAAACTAATGCTAGCAACTTTCTTACTCTTACGCTCCCCTTTCTTACTCTCAACCTTTTTAACTTTCGTGACAGAAATAGGCTGTTGCTGCTTCAATCTCGGGATTGGAACCAAAGGCACCTGGGACCCATGTGGCTTAACAACATAAGGAGTACAAGGCACCCACGGATAAGCCACCGGACCATACACCGGCGGAGGACACATTCCACTCACGCCGGCCAATTGCTGCCGCAAGGTCACATTTTCAGCCATAAAAAATGAAACTTTACTATTCAATTCCGTAATTGTGGAATGCATTGCTTTCACCTTTTCTTCCAACTCCTCCACGTAATGCTTTTTCCTTTGCCTCGAAAGCTGCGCGCTTTCGCGGTTCCTCAATAACCTTGCTCTCTTCTTCTCATCCTCTTCGCTCCCAACAACGAAACTACTCGGATTGTCCGCGTTCATGTCCAACTTCGACTTCTGAATCCTGTATTCCTCACTGATCTCTTCCTCTTTTTTCCTCTTCGAAACGCTGCTCTTTTTACTCGTACTCAATTCCTCGACTTTAAACTTCTGATCCACCGGGAAATTGCTTGAGTCAGGCGAATTCGGATTCATCGATTCGGCCACACCCGAACCAGAAGACCCCCTGTTTCTTGATCCCTGAGACGATGTCGGAACGAAATCAGTGCTCCCGTCACCGGAATTACAGCTTCCGGATTCTGGAAGCGGGATATTGAGATACTTACCAACGTCGTTCACATGATCGCCGGAAATTCCGGAGCTTCCAGAGTCCGGCGACGATGAAGAATCCAAATTGACGAAGGGCTCGTTCTCGGAAGGGAAGTCAAGTGTTTCGAGATCGTCAAGAGTGATGTCAAAATCGTAATTATCGTCAAGAAACAGGGGCAGATCGGAGAGGAAGTCGTGAGGAGGATCGTCCTGGGAGGAGAAGTATAGGGGATCGGTTGGAGGAATAGGGAGAGAATGGAAATCCTCCTCCGCCGGCGGAGAATGTCCGGCCAGGACGTGATCGGACATGGTCTTCGAAGTTAGGGTTTAGATCATAAAATTGAATATGGCTGAGAAACGAAATTACAGAACTAGGGGATCAAGAAGGGTACTGGAGAACAGAGTCACCTGGCGGGTCGGACCCGCCCCTAAGATTTGAGTTCCCGAGCAAAGCTCGGGTCCACTCAGACTGAAGCTTGTTCCGGATCAAGTTTGAGTCGAAGCCAAGCCCAAGCCTGATAGAATCCGATGAGGATTGATTAAATAAATGATTTTGAACTTCCCCAAGTAACTAAAATCAAATACTAAAATTTCAAATTTCCTTTTTTTGAGTTACAATTAAAAAAACTTAAATAATTAAAACAACTTCTTGTTTAATAATTAAATAATTAATTGAATAAAATGATTTCGTTTCTTTAAATATGGTTAAAACAATTTTTAATCTTTAACTTAATTGAGTTTTGGATCAAATTTAGACTATTTGGTTCAAATTTAATTTGACTTTAATCTAACTCGTCTAAGTTAAGTTTGAACAAAAAAATCGAATTAAATTTTTAAAAAAACTTTGAAAATTGATTTAACATGTTGCTAATTATATCCAAACTTTTTTTTTTCAAATTTGATTAATTACCTTTAAATTAAATTGGATTAGACTAATTCAAACTCCTATATTTTTAACAACTCAAACTCCTTTCCACATGGTTAAATTATAGTCCTAATTACTTTAACAGTTACTTAATTAGGAATGTTTTGGATAAACTTACAAAGAAGATCAATTGAAAGGTATCCCTTACACTATAAGCAAGTTTAATTTAAAGTAAATTTTGATTGAATTTATGTTTTTTTCCAAGTGATTTGCTTTCTTTTTTAACAAATTGAGGGCAAGAAAACAAAAGTGTAATTAAGAAAAAATCTATTTTTGAATAAAAATCTCCTAATTTATTTTTTATTCGAAGTTTACAAGAATAGATTTTTTTTTTTGAAAAACTGAAAAAATTGAATGAGTTTTGTTTTGAACTTTAATAATCAAGGAGTTTTTCTAAGACTTTTTAAAATAAGTGGGAGTCTGATGTGTTTTATCCATTTAAAATTGATAATTTAATTTTAAATTTTAAATTTAATTCCACTTAATTTTAAATTACAAATAAATTAAAATTAATCACAAAAATTAACATTATATATTATACTATAATTATTTGTTATAATTGTTCAAAATAAAATGTAAAAAAATGAAAATAGATTACACACACTTACTGTAATGATCCTAAAAATGGTATTAAATAAATGAAATTGAGCTATAAATAGAATATAATATAAAAAAAATAATTACATGAAAAATTGAGACATATATAATATAAAAAAAATTTTAATTTAGTGCCAAACTTTTTAAAGCTTTCAATTTAATGACAAACTTTTTAAAATTTATGTACATCGAAGTCAAAAGATTACCTTTTAAAATAATATTTTAACTTGATTTGTATGACTCGATTAAAAATTTTGATACTAAATAGTTTTACATCAACAACTAGATGCTTTGATCTTATTCATATTGATGCTTTGAATGGTGCAATTTTTTAACTAATGAACTTATTAAACATGAAATATGAAAATAGAATCAACTACAATCACCCTAGTAGCAACACCTACAGTTGAAGCAGCAACTTCCATAACGCATCCTTTAACTAAAATACATGTAAATGATTTACACCTATCATTCCATTAAAACCAACCAAAAAGAACATTCAACCACGTCCAAAGCAGGCTAATGTTTTATAGGATTTTGGTAAATAAAAAAGATTTCTATTTTATCATTTTTTTTCTTTTCTTTTTATGATAATTAAGAGTGAACTCTTATAAAAAATAAAAGAGATAGAACAAGGACCATTTTATTACTCTTTACGAAGATTAAGACTTTCACGAAGAATAAAATGAAATATAATAGATCCTATTTTATTGCCTATTTTATTCTTCACGAAGTTGAGAATCGGACAAGTACCTTGCTTGCTTTTACCTAGTGCCGGGTCTGGTCCAAAGTTGAAACATTGTTATTGCTTTAAAGCTCAAGTTATGTCTACTTCTTCAACCCTATGTATAAAGTATTATCTTGAAGATTTTCTTTCATATGGTAGCTTTATATCTTCTCATTGTGCATTTCTTTATATCTTCTCATTGTGCATTTCTTAGCACTTCGTCCTCTAATATTGAATGCACTTTATGCTTTTTGGAAGAGACGACAACTTAGTCACCTTCATAAGAAATCAATATGTTGCAAAGGGGTATTCAAAAAGACAATCTAATAGATGCATTGAACAATATAAGGCTCGTTTAATCGTTAAAAGTTTTACACAAGATGAAAGAGTCGACCATCATAAAACTTTTGCTCCTATGCCTAATTAGGGATAACGAGATTTCTCTTAATTATGATTATTAGGAATCTCACATAGGACAAGTACGAGAGTATTTAACAATTTATAATAGTGTACAAATCTTCCTTTTTAAGCTAACTTTTATGGATGAGTTAAGCCTTTCTAATATGATATCAAAGCTAGTTTCTCTCGATAGTTTGAAGCGGTACTCGGTTATATCCCTTTGTCCAATATATCTATCAGATATCTAGTCCTACTCTTGACTAAGAAGGATGTGTCAGGAATCCTACATCAAACAAATATGAGAGCATTTAATAATTTATAATAATGTGTAAACTTTCTCCTCTTAAATTAATTTTTAAAGGTGAATTAGGCTTTTCTATCAATGGCACCCATTGAACAACGGTTTACACCATCTTGATGTTCAAAATGTTTTCCTTTATGGTCCGCTTGATGAGAAGGTTTACACGTTTATACCATTTGGGAATCGGGGAGGCTTGACTAGTTTGCAAACTTCATATATCTCTCTATAGGTTAAAGCAAGCATCTCATCATTGGTTAGTGATATTTTCTAATGACGTGTTTGATTTTGGCTTCACTCGTTCACATGTTGATTATTCTTTACTTTCTCCTTATAGTTCTTTTCTTATATTTATTTTAATTTATGTAGATGATATGATTATTACTTATAATAATCGCGTTAATCAAATTAGGAACTTTCTCTTTAATCACTTCTGCTTTTGTAATTATCTAATTTAAAATAATACAAGTGAATTTAAATTAAGTTTGAATTAAATTGAGTTAATTCAATTTGAAATTGATGTCAATTTTAACTCGATCCATTTAAAACCTAATTAGGTTAAATTTATTTTGTTTCACATTCAACCTTTTGCAAAATATGAACGAGCACAACACTAACATCAATTTTAAGAATAATCAAGTCTAGCTCAAACATTTTTTTTTAAAATTTAACCTTATGATCTAATTCAGGTTAAGGCGGCCCAATTTGACTTAACCCAAACTGTAAAATCTTCACATAAAATCAATGATTGAAAAATTGAATTGATTTGATTAATGTAATTATAAAAATCTTAAACCAACCAAATTTTTAGTTTAGTTTTTAATTTTGATGTTTTATTTATTTTAATAATTTTTATTAAAATTGATTAGTTTATTAATTGATTAGTTAATTTTTATAAATTAATTAATTTTTATAAATTAAAATAAACTAATTATTTTTATTTAACATTCTCCCTTGTTAATTAAGTTTTAAATTAAGTTCAATTTCTTTTAATTTTATTTCAAATTTTTCGACTTTGTTTAATTTCTAATTAATTTTACAACAATCTAATATTACTTAAATCTTAAAATTTTAATCTTTTTGGTATTGCATATAACGACCTTTTTATTCTTATAAAAATAAAAAAATCAAATCCGATCAAACTTAGACAAAGAAACGAAAGCTAAAAATAGAATTTCGAATCAAGCTCGGTCTGGACTGATTTAACCTAACCCAACCCATTATCATGGCCGACCCATCGTCATGCTAATCATTTTCAGCTCCAACACAATGGAAATGTCCATTCATGTCACTAAGCTCCAAAACAGAAGCATGTTCGCGTGGGAACTTGGAGAAAAAAAAAAATCCAAAATGAGGTTTGATTTTAAAGAGATCACCGAAAAATCCCAACCCTCGATTTTTATATACGTCTCTCTCTATATCTTCGTCCCTAAGCTTACTCTCTGGTTTTTCTATGTCTATCTAGTATCTCTATAGCAATGATGAGTTTGGCTTCCTGACACCTGCTCTCACAAATCTTCTCTCTTCCCTTTCATTCTCTCGTAAGGGAAGAAGAAGGAGAAGGATAGAGCATAGAAAGAGGTGGAATTTGCAGAGCGAAAGAGAGGTTAGAAGAGAAGTCAACAATGGAGACTTCCAGTCACCCAGCGTTATCAGCAGCAACTGTTGTTGAAAAGGAGTTATTGGTCGATCCCTTCTTGGTCGAGGCTCTCCAGGACACTCGTCATCGTCTCACCAGTTAGTTGACTTCTTTTTTGTTGAATGGTTTGGTTTGTGAATTATGATTTTATATGTTCGGTTTGTTCGTTTTCTTTTTTGGACTGTGGGTTTCTGGGGATTTGGGATTTTTTTTTGGGTTTTAATGGAATTCTTCTGGGAATCGTGGATTTGAATTGGCGTTAGGGCTTGGATGATTTGTTGAATTATGGACTGGTTTTCTGGATTAGTTGTTTATTTCAGATTTGGGTTTTAGATTTTGGAGTTAGTTGTTGCTTGATTGCCATGTGAATTGACGAGAAGAGGATAAAGATTTCGACCTAGAGAGGTTGATTTTCCGGTAAGGACATAATTGGAGATTCAAATAATTGTATCAAGGTCTGGAAGTCGCTGGCTTTTCTCCTACAAATATAAATTCCTTCTCTCTATCTTCATTATGTCATCTGAGGTTAAGTTCTTGAATTTTCCCAATTTACTTTTGAGCACAATACATCTAGGGATTGATACTACTCTGAAATAATCAGATATGCCTCAATGTTTGTGAGTTTTGTGCAGCACATAATTTGTGATGTAACCTTGTTGGTTCCGAGTTCTAACCCAATAATTTGTGCATGAAACCTTGTTGGTTCCGAGTTCTGACCCAATTTATGCAGTTACTATTGTTTCCTGCTTATTGTTAAAGTTTTATGGCACTTCCTGTTGTTTCTTAGCATTACATGGTTCAAAAGGGAATTTCTTTTGTTGTTGGGGTTGAGAGGATTATTCTTGTGAACGTGTGATTCTGGAAACTTTTCTGCTTTAAAGCCATTTATTATTTATCTTGCAGTAGAATTTGTGTTGACCCTAGTTTTGTTTTCTTTATTTCTTGTTTATCCTCACTTTCCTGATCACTGACATGTTTTCTTATTGAATGCATTTGGGACTAGTTTTACGAATGGCGCTTGACATTCAGAGGTTCTTGCAAAGTTCTGATCAACAACAATTTGAATTCCAGTATTTTCCTTCTTCTTATCTGAGACTTGCGGCTCACCGTGTTGCACAACACTATGGACTTGTTACCGAGGTACAGGATAATGGTGTAGATGGTATGATGAATAAAATTGTGGTGAAAAAAACAATGGAAAGAAGATATCCTGTGATCCGGTTATCTGAAATTCCTGTGAAACAGTCTGAAAATGAGAAACCGGAGCAGGTTAAGATTGTTATTAGGCCTCGTCCTAACAAAGGTTCTCTAAATGATTCCAGTGAATCTGGGATCAAACGAAATCCTGTAAGAAGCGTGGAAGAGAGGAAGGAAGAGTATGATAAGGCACGGGCACGCATTTTCAGCAACCCTAGCAGTCTCAACTCTGACGATGCTGTTTCTCAGGTTCTTCCTGACAAGAAAATTTTGAATATAGGCAGAGTTGAGAATGAAGGCTGCAGAGACTTTGTTATTGATCAAGAGAAAAATATCACTATGAGGGATGGTACTTCTCGAGTGGCTATTTTCAGAGACAGAGAGAAGGATCTTACTGATCCAGATTATGATCGGAGCTATGAAAGGTAAGTCAATTTTCATCTGGAAGCTGTTTGGTGTCTTTATCAAGATTTTTTAGTTATTTGCCATTCAATTGGTCCCCCTGTTGAAAATTTTTGGTTGTGATACTTTTTGTGACATGGATCTCAATGGTCTTGTTTTTTCTTTTCATGTCTTTAAGTTGATGAAAATTTTATTCTGTTAGACATTGTTTGATGGTGCCTTGCTGGTTGTCACTTCACAATCTTTTCTCGACTTTTGGTGATTTAAATCTATGTTCTATGGTTGGTGTTCGACTTGTTATATGTTGATCTTCTAGACTTGATCATTTGATATTTATGAGGAAAATTTAGTTCCTTCCCTGAACTGTTGCAGGTATGTAAGGAGTCTTCCTAATCAAAACTTTAGCATGACACCATTCAATATGCAGAAGATTCAAGGTCCATTTGTTCAATATGATACTGGTTGTCCTCCGTTGGGACAGATCGCAAGGACTCAGACACCTGTCAGCTATAGGCCTGCTGCAGGTCCAGTTATGAGTCCCTTCTGTGCTGCTGGATCAAATCATACAGCAAGAGATGCTACATATATGCAATGGCCAGCTACCGCAATGATGTATACTAATTCTTATGAGCAGTTTAGACAGACCGCATTCCAGGTAGCCTGCACTTCATTTTTGTTTTATGCATTTGGCCCGAAAATTTTAGTCGTATTTTTAAATTTCTCTCCCTCTTTCTCCTACTGTGGTTATAGTGGTGCTTGAACGTGTCCAATATGCTGTTTTGTTAAAGTGGCCTTCATTTTGCACGATTATTTGGTTATTTGGGTCTTTAAATTGGTTGAATTGCCACGATAAACATACTTTTTCTGTTTTTTTTAATGCAGGCTCCATTTTTTCAGCAACCACTGAGCTTTGATTACTCGCAAAATAGTTAAATGTCATGTGGGTGGCATCAATAGTGATTGTGTTATGTGAAGGCTTCTCTGTACTAGTAATCTATTTCGATTTGTTAGAGCTGTTCAGGACTTCTGTTACAAACCTTTTGTTTCAGTTGTAGTTGGTTCCGCTTTTTGTTTTGTGGATCTTAAAATTAATAATGGAGTCTAACGCTTCAACTCTTCGAACCTTGCCTTTAGCCTTCACAAGATCTTGCAAGTCTATTATTACTACTTTTTGTGTTTCACAAACTTGTAGGATTTTCACCGGTGTCAACGAACTTTTGTCATTTGCTTATTTGCCTTGAGAAATTGGATGTCAAGGCTAAGGAGCCTTGCCTCGAGCTCTGGTTTTGCTTCTTAGTAGATTATTCAACTAAATGAATCCGTGAACGTTTACTTAAGGCTTGGTGATGATGATGATGGTGTCTGCCTATTGATATAATCTCATCATAATAATCAGATGATCTAGTTCATGGCAAACAGACGAGATTTTCTACACTATAAGGGAAATGGCATGTTCTGTTAAATGCTGAAAGATGTTGCTGATATCAAGTCTTACAAAAAGCAACTAAAGCAACAGATGATGCATCATATAAACCACTCCAAGCTTTACTGCTATGGATTGATCAGCTGTTAATGAATTTACTAGTTTCAAAAAATTATCATATAAATACTATGGACTACTGTTTTAAACGTTCATAGCTATAAGATCCCATTATGTGAGTGGAGATTTACATCTTTTGTGAGGCCAAATTAAGTTGGGGAACTTTGGGAATTGCAATATGGTAAAAAGTACGAGCACAGATTTTGTTGATTTCCAACAAGAAGGTGGGAATTTTTACATTAATTTTGGTTACCTAAATTCCAAAATTCGAAAAATTGGAATAGATCATTCAAAAAAAATAAATAATCATTTTTGGGTTGGATTTGGTGTTGTTCAAGTGTATGATTTGGTGTTCTTCAAGTGTATGTATTAATTCAATTGTTATGATTGTGTTGCATGTGTGATTATAGTCCTAGGTTAAATTATGTTTTAAATATAAAAATTCAATCAAGATTTTAACATTAATTAGAAATATTGAAAAATTAACCAAATATTAGAAAATTTAATTTATTACAATTATAACTTAAGTTTGACTTAATTAATTTCTTCGATTAGAATTATTTATGCAAAGCACTAAATAAACTTAACTTATTAATATTTTAATAAAATTATTATATTTTAATTTTAAAATAAAAATTAAATAATAACTCATTTATTAATCCTGTAAATCTATAAAATTATAATTTATTAAATACTTATTAAATATTGTAAATCTACATGTGGGTCTACAGAAACAACTTCTCTGCTATGTAGAGGTAAGGTTGAGTACTATAAGACCTCTTCAGACTCCGCTTTACTGCGGAACTTCATACTGGGTTTGATGATGATGATGATACATATTAAAATTATATTAATTTTCTAACACAAATGAGTTCACAATGAACTATTTAGTTGAAATTTTTGTAATTTCTAGTATTTAATTGATATTTTATATTTAAGGTAAAATTTTAAATTAAACATATAGTTTACTATATATAGAATATATTAAAATTTTATGGGCAAAATTGTAGTTTCAAGTAGAATGAACTTGATATCTCTCTTTTCTTAAAAAAGATATTAAAGCTACTGTATATGTTTCATGGAAACAAAGCATATACACCAAAAAATTTCCATCATAAAGGAAAAAATTTGGAATATTATATACAAACATGCTTATTTCTTGACTTGGCAAGTTTTAGAATTATAATTAAAGTTACTACTGGTTTTTGGCTATGCCCATATTGTACTTATTTGTTAGGTATGTAATAAGTACGAAGAGTGATTAACCTATTCTTGATATGTTTTTGAGTAAATAGTTTTGAATGCAAAATTAAAATTGCAACTAAGATTCAATAACTGGCGATCCATTTCGAGCTGGGATGCAAAATGTTTATTTTAACTAATCATTCTTCGTATATATATTCATGGGAGCAGATATGCTGCTCTCAGATTGCTGTATCTTTAAGATCTTAACCATCCAACTTACTGTAATGAATGACTGAGATTTATTCTGAAACATGAGTAAAGCATTTTAGGAACAATAAATCTGTTCTCATATATTCACACTGCACTTCAAATAAGTCAATATATCTCATATCCTTGAAAAAAAAAACTGTAATAATTAGTTTATAATATAGTGTAAATTCAAGATTTCACTAACTCCAAATGCAAATTTAATCGCTTACCATATTTGATAATAAAGTGTTATCGAGTTGACTAATTCACTTTTTACATATTAGTCAAAGGAGGTTCACAAGTAATAAATTTTTACACTTTAGAGAAAATCTCAAACATAATGAACATCATTAATTTTATAACAGTCTTATTCCACGTGGATATAATATTTTATAAGTAAGACACATTTATTAGAAATGTAAGATAGCCCTTATCTTAACAAATCTTCTTAGAGTTGAAGAAAGAACTTGCATATATTAAGAAGATTTGAGTTTCTTTGAAGAGCTCAATCACTGGTTTAACAAGTTTTTGCAGAAACACTCTGATATCTTTGACGTTGATCCTATTCTATTAGCGAGCTAACTCCGATTTTTATTAGTAGATTATGAGCAATTTAGATTGTATTCTTCTTAAAAGAAGGATTTTGTGAACATAATCGCATCTTTATTTCGATAAACCAATGTTTCTTTTAGATTACTGGAAATTTCCCAGTTGATGGGTTTGAAATAAGAGTTTTGAAGGTTTCTTACAGTTTTTAATTGCAGGATGATGAGTAAGAGATGCTATTAAACTCTCTCTGAGGTAGAAACCAAAGAAAGTCCATCATTTTGCCTATAATTTCTCAAGGTACATGTTGAAGCTAGCCTTGAGTCCTCTTGCTTGCCATTTTATTTGAGATATCATTTCTTTTTTTGTTTTTTATAAATATCAAAACAAATATTTTTTAAGTAAGTTTTATTTGCAATAAATTAGACAAGAATATACTCTCAATGATGAGTTTAGTAGTAAAAAAAAGGAATAATAGAATTAAAAATGAATATTAGATTAGGTTAATAGGAATTTATGCAATAAGTAATATTTTCTAAAAATTCACCGGCACTTAAGATCTTGAATCAATTTACTAGAAACTTTTTTTGTGACAAATTTACTAGGTAATTTAATGTACTAAAATAGTACCCTAATAATTTTCTAACTTAAGTTGATTGCCAATCTTTATATATATATATATTTGATGTTTTCCCATTTCAATAACTTCATACTTAGAAAAGAGCAATTGTCAAAGGAACTCTTAACTTCAGGTATAAGAGAAAAAATAGTCATTCTGAATATAAAATTTTAACTATTGATTGATTAATTTTAAGTTAATAATTTCAATATTTCAAATAGAGTTATTAACGCATTTCAGATTTCAATCGTTAGTCTTAGAGTTTCAACATTTTAATATATCATTAAGAGAGTAATTTTAAACTTATTAGGTTCTTTATAATAAATTTTAGTTCTCCTTGAAATTTGAATCATTATGAAGCCATTAGAAATTTAGTTAGAGAAGATTGTGATAGGATACATAACTTATAATACCTTAACTATGATCAAAATGTTGTTACTATGTAACCTAGAATTCAGATGCTGCATTCATGAACACGAGATTAGTATTAATATATTTCATTAAATTTATCATATTTGTATTAATATAGTTCATTAAATTTTCCATTGATATGATACTTTACTTTGATATGATAATTCAATCCATATTTTGCAATGCCAAGACGCACATAAGATTTGAAATATACAAAATCATAATGAATATGTTTACAAAATTCTTACTAGCCACAATAAGATGGTTATGTTCTAGTTATGGAAGTATACAAGTCGGTAAAACAGGAATAAATAATAGAAAACCCTAATATTTTCTCAACTCAATGTATAACAAAAACTTCTCTAACTTAAAAATGGTGAAGAAATAACAATTCATTGTTTTTAGTTGCCGATTTACTTTTATGATTCTTATTATGGTTATTTTTTTCTTCAAGCAAGTTTTCAAGAAAAAGTAATAATAACTTAGTTATTGCGTGATATTGGCAATGTTTTGGCTTGACTTACCTTGCAATTTTGATCATTTAGATGAGTTTATTAACAAAAGAGCAACAAGAATCTGAAATAGAGCTTTCAAATCCACCATCTGGGTCTAGGATTGTTCTTATGGAAGAAGAAGGAGGGCTACCTTTACCCCCTTTGGAAGATTTTGATACTATATTTGCTACTCAAATTCCAATGGACATCTCTAAGGTAAAAGTACAAAGAAAGTGGTTGTATTTATATCCATTTTTGGATTTTGGAAATTCAATTAACAAAAAAATGTGGTTTCTGCTCAAAAACTTGATGGTGCCAAAGTTCTTCGATGATATGGACGAAGATGGAAGTAAGTCCTTTGCAATGTTCTTCATTTAAATCAATATACGTAGTGATAATGATTCCCTCATCTCTGAACTTGTATCTGTGATTTTAAAAAAATATTTTATGTAGATTTTCAAAGCAATACCTTGATTGTGAACGAGTATGAAAATGGAAGAAGATCTCGCAATATTAGGGAGGCCAACATGGAATGCACTGGCAGAATTCATCAACCAGGGAAACCTGAAAGTTTAGAAATATCAAAACTGTCATGTAATAGTGAACTCTCTGGTCCTGAGATGGAGAAGTTAAAGCATAAGAAAATAGAGTTGAAGATCAAATTTCGGACAGAATTTTCGGAAAATCCTAAGGTTACAATCTACAAGAGTCCATTAGAACATTTGTTAATAATCACATGTCTGGACTCACATTTTGTGTCTGATTTCTTTCTGTAGCAGAAAGGCAAAACCCTAAATGTTGGTATGGTCCAGACAGCAGGTGAAAGCTGTAGGAAGAAGAAACATTCTGAAGGGAATGCTGAAGCTGACAATGGTTGGCATTTCCCTTTACGCTTCATTCCTTAAAGGGCACATTTGGTTTACTGAATTAATAATTATGATTGATCTTCTACTCTTTGTTGTAACAGCTACTAAAAGACAACGTGCTGAAGAACATGTAGTAATTGTTAGGCCCCTAATCAGCAACCTATCGGGCTACAAACAAGAGCGTGACAGGCCTCAACATCAGGATTCCAAGCAAAGCATCAACAACGAAGTTGATCTTGACAAGGGTGATGAAAAGAAGGTTACATTAATTCCTACTAGTGCATATCCATATGGAAGTTCATAGCTTTAGAGATGAGAAACTTGGGTTCTATTGTATAGCTTTGTATCGGCTAATTTCACGAGTTAGAGATAAAAGGAATCAAATTGATTTTTTTTGGGGTTACATTGCAAACATAGAAAGCAAATCTGATTAGAATTCATTACCCAAGTTCTTTTTTTGTAGAAGTGCAAACCCTTAGAAGAGGATCCAAAAGATGAAAAACCTGAATCTATAACTAGCATACTTCAACAGGATAGCCAAGAAGGTGAAAAGGGTTTGTGTGCTATATATATATACACACACACACATATATCTTTCTCTTTCTCTGATGTGCACATATAACTAAGTTGTAACATTTTTTTTTTTTTTGTTTTCATGATGATTAGCTAAGAAGGAGGAAGTGATACA
This sequence comes from Erythroxylum carthagenense, assembly GCA_026413575.1. NCBI lineage: Eukaryota > Viridiplantae > Streptophyta > Magnoliopsida > Malpighiales > Erythroxylaceae > Erythroxylum > Erythroxylum carthagenense. Next base: position 5,359,880 of record JANZLD010000235.1, on the reverse strand, counting down.
AGACATGGATTTAGATGAAGATGAGCTGAAGAATAACATGAATACAGATATGAAACTGAAGATCAAATTCGGACAATTGATGGATAAGGAGGAGGAGAAACTTTAGCTCGATGGTTTCTTGACAATGAGTGGAAAAAGTACGAACGGTGTTAAGAGAGATGTGTAAGCAACTTTAATGTATCCATCTCAGTTTCTTTATAAGCTTCTAGTCCTATAAAAAACATGTTATTATACTTCTTTGATTAGTTCTTATATATTTAAGAAAGCAAATCTCTAGAAGAAGAAAGGCCCAAATCCATTTCTCGGGAAGACTGGCTCCAAGCTGTATTTTTGTTTCATAATAGCTTAGAGTTTTTATCTTGAAAGTAGAACTTTTAACTTTATAGAATAAGAACAAAAGTTTATATGTTAGGAAGTTTGACCTAATGATTAACTGGATAATCAAATCAATTATGTAAATTGGTTGAATTGCACATTAATCCGAGACCAACTAAAAACTTAAGAACTAAACAACCTGTATTTGATGGAACCAGGAAATGTCAACTACATTACTATATTGTTTTCTTGTTTCCTTTTCTATATAATACCTACACTAGATCATGGTTCCCCGACTTTTGACCAAAAACTTAGATATTCTTTCCATTTCCAATAATGTAATTATCATTATATCTAGTTATAAGTATACATTTCTTGTTGTAATTATCATTATATCCAATTATATGTATTGGTGATATGCTTTCCAAATAAGAGAAAATTTACTTAGTTCCATAACACAAGATGGAGTGTGTTCATTAGAGTCTAATACTTTTGCAAATAGTTACATATAACATTAACCCCCCAAAAAAAAAGTACACTATAGTCCTAGTTGTGGTTACACGGGAAGTACGCTTCCTCGATCCCTCACAGTGTTTAACATTGTACGAAGAAATCTACTCCTAATGGAGACATAAACCGAATTGATGAACATCTCTATTGTGTTGAAGAGAAGCCGACGATCCAGCGAAACAATGATACAGATTCCATACAAGAATGGTTGGAATGAGCTTGGAAAGATCATTGATGCAAGGGAAGCTATAGATAGAGACCCGAACAACAACTTAAAACGATGAACAAAAATTGCGTATGCTTGAGCATTACCTAAGGATTTCTCCAGTTCGATGGCATATAACAGGCAGTAAACCAGCAAACAACCAGTAGCGAACCAAACTGTAATGGGGTATTCTTCAAATGGAGAATCAGAAGCATTTCCCTGATACTTGAGTTGAAGCAAGGTAAGGAGCACAGGAACAATGAAGGCAACGATGGGATGGAAGGAAAGGTTTAGAACAATCTGACAGAACACAAACTGGTTGCTTGTGTTTAGAATCACTACATTGCAGGACCGAGGAAAGAAGCCTGTTTCTGGCATGTTTCCAAGAGGTGGGTTGATTATTACTCACTCTTGGTAGATGGTTAATGTTAATTTCTGTTTTATAGTATGAAGTACGCATATTTCAGTTTCAGGACCTGCTTCGAAGTTCCCTAAAAAGTTCACTTATGCTTTTAAGATCCTTTTCTCCAATGGCCCCTCGGCTGATGTGATCAATCACTTTCACGTACTCTTCGTAAGTAGAGAGCATATAGAGACTAAGTTCTTGGAGACAATTTGTCACGCTATTAGGAGATGCATGACTCTCCTGGACGGTCACTCATCTTAGGAGATTTATGACTCTCTTGGACGGTTGGACCAACTATCGACTGCTCACCTAAAAGAGTGACAAATTGTCTCCCATAACTTATAATAAGTACAAAAAGAAGCCAAGGGCGGTCAAGTTGTGGAATGAGAAGGCACGGGATAAAAGGTCCATCTTCTTACTTATTCTCTCTATCAAATCTGTCGTACAGAACTTGTTTAGTGCACTTATTTAGTATGGAGTATACAATTGACGTAATTTGTAGACTATTACGTTAATCCGAAAATTTACCTAATACGCATATAAAAGATAGCAAGTACGGATTCCTCTATTTCAAAAAAAAAAGAGTATAAAAAAATGATACTATTGTACATCTATTAATAATAATTGAGAAATCAAAATATCAAAAAACTTTGAAACTATTCTGTAGCCCTATGGTCCGTTATAGGGTGACACAGGGAATACAGACGGAAACTATGACCTTTCTCTGGTTAATCCTCACTAG
>JANZLD010000235.1:5312714-5322976 GCA_026413575.1 Erythroxylum carthagenense | reverse complement strand
TATAACTGAAGAAGAAGAAAACATGATTGCCAAGACAAAAATCACATAGCTAACATCCATGAGAAACAATGTTCATAATTCCATACAACATATGTGAAGAACCGAAGTTCAAAATTCAGACTGAAGATTCCTTAAAAGATTTCCCACAAGTGCAGGAACAGTTAACAAGAAAAAAAATATAATTGCAATAGGGAAATGCATTATTTCTGAGAACTTCAAACTTGCTCAAGTAGTAACTTGGTAACAAATTTTCAATGTGCCAAAATGAGACATAATAAATATGCTAAGAAGAAAATGAATACTTCGCTAAGAACTAAGAACCAGTGTTCATAAAAAGCCATACATAATAGATGCGCACCTACCAACTTAAAAAGATGTTTGCAATTCAAGCATAACACTCAAATAGCAAGCATACCTGCTCGGAGAGGTAGAGGCGTTGCTTATTCTTGTAAGTAGATCTTCATCTACGATCTTACTTAAGCTGGATTTGATTTTAGTGTGTTTCTTTAATAAACATCATAATCTAATCTACTTGCTTTCTTTGATTTAGAGCTACCACTGATAGGTTTCCCACTCCCTACTGCATGTTACCTAAGAAATAAACTTAATATATTAGCATAATAAGGGATACACAAAAGCTGCAATAAAGCAACCAGAAGTTCACAGTTCTTTACCATTGTATTCAATACAATCTTTTCTTTTTTCAGATCAGTGGCTGTACATTCAATGAAAACATTTTTTATCTTCAAAGTGATGGTTGAGTAATAGTCAATCATCAGTATAATATAACAGTTTACAGTAATACATAACAAGTTACAGTAAATCATGCCAACACGTAAACAGTAATCGTCGCAAAACAATCATTCATATAAATGCAATGCATGAGACTCTTTCCAGTTATTCAGTATTGTGCCCAAGTGCTCAGTCAGTAATAGTGGGGACGCGTCAGGGATTTCTCCCCTCAGGCTAGGCCCAGTCAGTACATTATCGAGCACGAGGCTCTTTCAGTAATAATAGAAACTTGGGACACGTCCATTATCTGATCATGCATTTATGCATGCAGTGCAGTGTTCAGTAATTTACAGTGTTTGGCTACAAGCCCAGTATTCAGTCTCAGTGTCATGTAGCAGTTCCAGTCAATACAGTAAAAGCATGCATTTCAGTTCAATACATGCCAAGAATCATACAATATACACGCCAGTAATCATACAGTAGTCATACAATTCACCTTTGCATGTATCTCAATTAGAGCATGTAAGCAACCAGAATTTTGAGAAACCAACTAGGTTACTCACCTGTAACTTCCGAGCTACTGCCTGGAAGTCCCAGCGATGTCCGTGGAACGACGGTCCAACGGTGCCTCTATAACAGTAAAGCACAGTCCCATTACTATATGCCCAATTACAATTAAACGGTAGAGTCATGCATATGTCTCAGTAAGATGATGTACAATGCATGTTCATGATTTCCGGCTCTAAAACCCACTTTTGGTATCCCATGCTCAACCTATCTCTTTGTTCAATTGATCGGTAACTATTTGATCCATTCCTAAAATCCAGTCAATTTCCTCAATTCGTACTCCCTATAACAATTTCCTATTTATCGGATCAAGACCTCGATTGCAGTTTCCAATTAAAACTCCACTTGCCTCAATTTGACATTTTGGTCACACTATGTACCATAATTGATCCAATTCTCTATAATTCAATACCATTTAAATCAATTAGAACTTCTATAATCATCCTCAATTGTAGACCTCTTTCCCTAGTTCAGTACGAATCTGGAATCGCCTCAATCGGAGGTCTACATCAAAAGTTATGCCCAATAAATCAAATTATGTACCAATAGAACAGTCCACTCGTCGCGACCTTGCAGCCTTCGCCGCGACGCGTGGAACGCTCGCCGCGACCTAACAAGACGAGCTCGCCGCGACGTATGCGGACGTTCATCGCGACGAACACTTCGATTCGGCTCGCCGCGACGCAAGCCAAAGGCTCGCCTCGGCGTACCAACCTTTCCGCTCGTCGTGGCGAATAAACGAATAATGTTTTATTCGTCGCGACGTGCAGTCCTGGTTCGTCTTCTCCGCGCGACCTACCTCCATTAATGCTATCTAAAACCTCCATTAAACATCCTAACCACTCAATCTATCCCAATAAATGCCATAAATACATGTAACAAACATTAAGAACAACATTAAAACCATTAAACTTATCAAATGGAAGATCAAGCTATGGATTGCTCAAAAATCCTCCGAAACCCTAAAATCCTTCAAACTCAACGATTCACTAATCCCAGAGCCTCTAACCTTAATCAATCATCATAGATCTGTTAGATTAACACAATAAGGGGAAACCAGAAGAAGAAATCGAAGATCTCTCACCGTTGGAGAAAATCGAAGACGCCGTTGAGGGAGGAGGAAGAAACTCGATGCCTTAGCCAATTTTTCCCCAAATTTTCTCAATCCCTAACTATTTATAGACCTGAGGCTCTATATCAGTCCAAATTTCAGTCTCTAAATTTCAATGGCTCATCACATTTATTTCCTATCAGTATAACCCTAATTTTTCTAATGGCCATTTGACAGTTCTTTCAGTAATATACAGTTAATCGATCAGTAGCCTAATTATTTCCGATCCGGGCATTTTCTCCCGAATTACCCGAAAATTTCCTACAAGCCACAATAAATTACCAGTCACTTGTAACCAACTCTAAATCAGTCAATTGAACCCAGTAACTCCAAATTTCTAAATTTCTCATTTAATTCGCGATCCAGTCAGTCAGTCAGTTCCAGTTCACGATCAGTACCGGAAAATCATGAATGCATGTACCTATGGATAAATGCATATGCAATAAACCTGTTCCTATATACTTAGAGGTCAGTAACATGTTCAGTCAGTGAATGCAATGCAATCCTATCAGTCTGTCCCAATTTACCATAATACCCTTGCTAACAGTAACGGGATGTTACACTGCATGTGCACCATTAATTACTGGGGGTCTAGATAATACAATTCTGACGAAGAAAATTAATTTTTTTTTCTAAATACAAAACTTCTTCAACCATATAAATGACATTATATCTGAAAGGGTGAAGAAAGTGTCATACAACCGTTGCTCAAATCATCAAATGGATATAGAAAACATGGAAAAGAAAGATAATAACATATCAAATTGCTGTCTACGAAATGTGCTTTCAGTGAAAGGTACAGCATAAGTATGAAATAGATAACAAGAAAGACAATAACACATCAAACTACTAGATCACTCTGAATATTGTATCCCTTCCTAAATAAGAATATCATGCATGTTTTCAATGTATATATTTTGCAATTTTAACGAATCTTAGATTATGGTAAGCAGGGTAAAACAAATCCAGCTAGAGATGGCCATCAGATGGAGAATGTGCTGAACTTTAACCAATGATTAGAACAGTCAAGCATCTTTATTCGATTGAAATCCAACAAGCCATAGATGCATACAACTAATAATTAGTATGGAGGAAACTCAACATATTAACTCCATGAAATACAAAGCCTCAAGTCTAATATTTTTATAGCAAACTTTAATAAAGCTATTACTCCAGAAATACGGGACTAAATGAAGGCAAGGGTGTAATATGTGACAAAATTAATTGTTGGCTGGCATAAAAGGCTACCATCATACTAAATGCAGATTGATATGAAGAAAACGTGTTAATACCTATTTTGTTCATAAAGAACTGGGAACACAAGTGAATTCTCCAATTTGTGCATAAACTTCTTTAGCTTCAAATCAGACTGCCAAAGACACAATGTTAAGAGGCATGGCAAGAATCCCAAGTTCTGGCATCTAATGAACAATTTAGAACACCAATATTCAACTAGATATAGAAACATGGCAGATATAAAGATCTAAAAGACATTTAAAAGTATAAAGTCAACACGCAGATACAGTGCTGGATAGTCAAGCAGTAATAAATTTATGTGAATACACCCCCAACATACAAATAAGAAATCAAGACTTAGGTTCACTAACCTTGTAAAATTCCATTAGTTCATCAGATCTAAAGGCTTTCTCCTGAATTACAGAAAGCCAGGTGAGAAATCATGAGCAGTAAAGCAATCATCTATCATGCTTTATAAAATACAATACCTGTTTCAGTGGAACAAAGTTTATCTCCACCGGAGGCAAAGCCTGAAAATAACAACATTAATATTCAAAATGGAATATATTAGTTCATTATAAGCTATTACCATAATCATAGAAGGCACAAGAAGAAAAACTTGAAGTAAATTCTCTTAGGAAAGAAGAGAAAATGCAACCTACAAAATCATAGTCAATATAAGATGGAATTATAAGATACAGATTAGCTGAAAAGGTGAATAATTATCTTCGTAAAACAATTGTTATTATCATATAAGGTCATACCAGAAATGGATTGAAGAAGTAAAATATTCTCAATGCACATAGATATCATATGAAAAATCTTCCATTGGTTCATCCAATGAGGTTAAATTTTCATTAAAGCATCCAAAGCTCCAAGAACTATCTCAAGATAGTTTCCTTTTTATTGTATTCGTTAAGGATGATCCAATTTAAGGTAAACACAAATCTTGGATGTAGCAAAAGAAGGTATTAGAGAAATCAACCTCATAAATAAAAAGGCCTTGTAAGGTGTCCAAGTCATGTCTCCCAATTGCAACTAACATTATCCTAAAATAGAATATGATGCAAACAAAATATAGAAAAGCATCCCTAATCTCTAGATTGTAGAATAATCATGCATCAAATTGTGAATACTATCTGCAGATGTTTTGATGAAGCTTATCTTGGAGGTCAATAAAGTTGTTGTAACTTGCTTCATCAAATGTAATATCTCTCAGAACAGCACAAACAATATACGGACATATCAAAGTTGTCTATTGGAAGGAGCAGATTTCCCATAAGCCATGAATAAGAGTAAAATAATCAACCATACTCAGTTTCCAAAAAGAAAACATTCCTCGAGTTTTACATGCATCTTAATGGTTGAGTCCTTGCTAATCTTGGCAAGTTTGTAAGTTGGCATCTTATCTTGCTTATTGAAAATGAGGAGAGCTTGAGCAAAACCCTCAAGGCAAAGCAAATCATATCTGCATAGTCAAAAGAGAATATCAACACTCTCAACTATTCCATCCCATATCATGCCAACAATCCATCGTGCCTGTTAAAATTTACCAACTTTAAACATTACACAAAAAAGGGAGAAAATTTGCCTATCTAATTATCCGAATATCATACATTGAATCAACCACTTGATTATTCACAGAATGTAAGAAACAGTGCAATGAGTTAATCCAAAATGAAATTAAACTGCCTAATATGCAAGCAGAATAACTACCTGTTAGCCGGCACTTCAATTTTGTAAATAATTTCCTCATCACCCTCAGCTTCCTCTTCATCCAAATGTTTCTCTTTCCTAATAATCGTAACATGGAATCAATCATCGAAGGCATAAAATAAACAAATTCTAGAAAACAATTTATTACATAGATTTACCATTTCAAACATCCCCTTGCTAGTCAGTACATATCGCACATGTATGAGACCCTACAACATCTCGGCTGCAGATTCTACCAATCATTTTGCTCTTCGGTGAACATATCACCCAGCAATGACCAAAACCAAAGAAGCTCTCATGGCAAGATTAGTTGTAGTTATGCTCTAAACATAACAAACCAACTTTACAAATAAAACCTCACGTACCCTAAAAATGCTTACCGTGAAAAGATTCAATGTCCAGAATTAGATCCAGTGCATAATCATAATATGGAACTTGATTGCTCAATCCACAGAGATTGAAATCGTCCTAGATGTATTCATCATCAACTTCACAGAAAAACTCATTTCCTCACAAATTGCAGAACCATGAAATCCATGATGTGTCATCTCCATCAGAACCACTAAAATCTGATTCTTCACTGTCAGTTTCAGATTCTTCTGCAGCTTCTTCAATTATGCCAGAATCAGTAGGTAACATATACACACTAACGAACTTGTCAATTGCATTTCAAAGAAGGTGAAACCAAAAAACAACTCATAGGTTGAGGAAAATGCTTTTAATGCTTTGAGTAAGGTAAATTTTATAACCAAAATTATAAACTGCAAAAGTATACAGAGTTGATAAATCGAGATCCCTGGTCCCACTCCTAAACCCACAAAAGAAACCAATTTATATAAATGTAGAATGAAAAACAAAAACAAAACCAAACCAAAACTAAAACAACAATTCACAAAGCCAAAATCATGTGATAAAAAAACATAACCCGTTCAAGAGCTAGTTGATACCAGAAAAGCAGAACAGATCTTGCGTAAATTACACAATTCCTAAAGCAAGATTTTCACATTCATCAGCCAACATTCTTACTTAATAAAAACAAAAAGATGAAAGACAAAAAAGGGGCAGGGTATTCATCAAACGAAGCAAAAACTCATATCTGCATCTTCCATGTCTTCATCTTCTGGGACGCCTCGAAGATACAAAATGTTGTTGTACCTGAGGATTATATGCAAAATTACATTGTATAACTCCACAAGAGATTATAGAGAGTAAATTATACTGACTTCACGTAATCTTTAAGTACTCTTATTTATGCTGCTAAACATGTAACTTTGAGTTATGTAGCAGGTCAAAAGATGTAATGGTTCAACCTATCTTCTGAAGGATCTCATCAGATGCTAAAGCAAAATTTTGAAATAAGATTATAAAGCATTAAATCAACCATGCGTTTTCATCCATTCAATCATACTTAACAATCAAAACCAATCCCAAATGAACTCTGTAGAAGATGCATGTATTAATATAGACATACTATTCTCAACATTTCTACTTGAACTATTACGTCCCAAGTTATTTCTCACATATCTATTTTGGTACATCGTAAATCAGTCAAATGGCAGAAATTGTGAACCTATCAAAAATTTTAATAGTATTCAAACATGTTGAATAGACCAATCAGCCTATTCAAAAGTTTATTGGCACCTGAATACTATGGCTCAAGAGAACAAGGCTAGCTTGCAATTGGAAGCTTAACTTGACCCATCTTAACCCAAAAAATTGGAAGTAATAAAGGATACATGAAAATATATACATATATTTTAAATTCCATAATTTTAATCATTCCATTTACTTGTTTGTAACAGGTAGCGTATACTCACTTGTCAGTTCACTAACTGGAGCTTACCTATTCTGATTTTAGACTTTAGTAACTCTATTTTACATTTGACAAACACATATACACATGCTACTTTCTTTTACTGTTAAACCAATTATTCAGACAATGAGGAAAAATTAAGACAAGCATTGACTGATACAACGATAATCTTCAGTTTGATCAATCTTTCAACCAACTTAAGCAATTAGGGTAACATCTATGCATTGCACATGATTCTTACGCCAAAGAAACACACCTGAGCAAGAACAAGAGGCATGCTTATGTTGTTGCATATGGTTTTCGTACCTGATTAAAATCTCTTCCAGGTTCCCACTGAACTGACCATCAACAAATTCTTCAGCATTGCCTAGCTGTATATCAATTTCAATTGTTATATGAATTAGAACATCACAATTCAACATTTAAAATAGAAAAGACTAAAAAAGGATGATCCTTTGAGCATTCATTGGTAGAGATTGTATGCTAATCAGATGAATTGGACAAAACTAGAAAGGAACATATTAACTCGAGTCAAATTTAAAAAAGAATTCAGGCATACCTGTAAGTTCATGTATGAATCCACTTAAGCAAGAAAACATGCATCGCAGCTGAGAGATAAGTTTATAACTTAATGGAAAATTATGGAGCAGCCATTATGGACAAAAGGAAGAAAGTAAAGGAAAAAGACAAACGGCGTGCTTACCTTTGTATTCCATTCCCCACTTAAGTTTTACAATAACAGTCTTTCCAGTCAAGTTGTTCAAGAAAGGCTTAGGATTAATAGGTACAGTCTGCACAATTCGACATCAGTAACATTATGAAATGGTCTAATATGTAACAATCTACTTTTAATAATTACTAAATATATAACAAACAAATGATGCTTTTAAAAAGCAATAATATGTGGCTTTAGCAGGAAAACTCACAGTTGTGGATTGAATTACATCTTATTCCATTCTTTTTTCTCAAATTTCATGCAATAAAAGACCCAAAGGTATGGAACCCACATAATATTTATTTCATCATATAAAAATATCCCTCTTTTTCCTTCTTTCAGGGAACAAAAGGGAAGGAAGAAACGACATATCTATCCCATCTCCAATTAAAGGCTAGGAACAAGAGTGAAGACAAATGCTGCTAAAAATTTGGAGCAAATTTTCCATCATTATCTATAACTTGAGCTTCCCAATTGTCAATGATGCAACTAGGATTTTATAAGCTAAAAGCATGCAGGATGGTAAAGAAAAAGTAAGAAACAACACTTGAGGCAATCCACGTAGAAAGACTTATTAGTTCTTTGTTTACCATCAAATCAAAAAATTGATGCCATTGTATGATTGACAGGAAGTATGAGTTTATCGATGCAGCCGCAAATATAAAAAGCTAACTTGAACTGTTATTACTTCAAGCACCTAAAACGAAACTAAAAAGGAAATGCTTCAATAGCTCCCAAATTTACCTATATCAAAATGGTATCCACCAAACTCGTCAATTCAAGAACTAATACGCCGCAAATGAAACTGAAAAGGAAATGCTTCAATAGCTCTCAAATTTACCTATATCAAAATGATATCCACCAAACTCGTCAATTCAAGAACTAATACACCGCAATCTACCATGTATTTTCATTACATTTTTTTTAAAAGGCAAACCTAACCAATTCTGAACTGAAATCCAAAACCCTAACACAAAGGAGCATTTAGAGAACTTAGAAGATGAACAGAAGAAAGAAAATAACAGAGAAACAAAGCTACTCACAACCATCTCGAGAGGTCCACCAATCACTCACAATAGACCTCCAAAGAAGCAAATGCAAAGTGAGCAAAATATCGAAAAAATGAGAACAACTAACCATCAGAACATTTATTCTTTGAGAGAGAAGCCCATATCTTCTCCAGCTGACTAAAACCATCAAAAGGAAAAAACAGATAGAAAGATTCAGTGACGGAAGAGGCTAGTGCTGTGGCAGATGAGGCAAGTGACGGTAGAGGTGATGATGACTAAACAATGTTCTACCAAGCTTGAACCAAAAAGAACAAACCTTTATTCACTTAAAACCAAAAAATGTAAGTACCCACCCAAACCACTCCCTAAAAACCCCACCCTCACACTGATAAAAGATATCACCCTTGGACAAATCAAAGAGATAGATCCCAAATTGACATAACCACACCCACACCAGCACATTTTAAACTGGAAATGGAGGCAAACCAAAGATTACCCAGATAACAAAAACGGAAATAAAAACCCAAAATCAAGAAATGAGAACCCATACCTGTAAGAGAGAGAAGGCCAAACAAGATTATGATTAGCGAGTTAGTCATAGAGAACAGGAACAAGAGCTTTCCACTGAGAGTACTTGTCGTCGACGGAATGTTGCTGTGACCTCTTGCCGTCATTCATCTTGCCAGCACTCTGTTGTTGCTGTTGTTCCTTTTCGTCCTTGGGCTTAGGTTTGCGACCTCTCTTCTTCGGAAATTGACCCTCCACTGTCGAAACTTATAGTGTAGAAAGCGTAGGAGAATAACAAGGATAAACCAACCGTGGAGAAGGAGAGGAAGCCGACGGAAAGAGAGAGAGCGTTGTGAGTGGTGCGTGAAGGTAGAAACTTCGAGAGTGAAGGGACGAGATTTAATTCAGAGGCACCCAACCGTTGGATTAAATGGACGATGGCGATGGATTGCGTGGTCGTCGATCCCAACTCGCTCTTAGTATATATATACTTACACAGCATTTGGTTAGCATCTGCAACATGCAAAGACGGGATTAGACGGAACAGGACAGGACGAGACAGAATAAGAATTGAAGACAGGGAGATGTTTGGTTGCAGTGGACATAATAGAGATTATTGTCCTCATCCTGCGTGCAGAAATGTGTTTGGTTGCCGAGTACAGAACAAAAAACAGTGTTAATGACAGAAATGCCCCTGTTGTGTAATATATTTAGAAGATGTAATCCATTGAATATTTTATAATTGTATCAATATTTATTTTACAATATTTAATTATGCTATTATTAACTTGTAATTCTAATAAAATTTCAGTTGTGTGATTATTATTGTTGTTGTTGATGTTATTATTATTATTA
>JANZLD010000235.1:5269018-5281161 GCA_026413575.1 Erythroxylum carthagenense | reverse complement strand
TATATTACTTGTCGACGGGATGCACTTGCCTCTAATTGGTTTAGATAAAATTTAATTGTTTTGTTTAGACCGCAACAACGGGCTCAAACAAGCACCTCGTAATTCTCCATCAGAAATTTTCTTTTGCAAGCAGGATTAACTAACTCCTATTCTAATGCATCATTGTTCGTCAATCTAAATGACAAAGGTACTACTATCCTACTTGTTTATGTTGACGATATCATTGTCACAGGCAACAATACAAGACTCATTGATCACTACATACTCCTACTAGCACAGAAATTCTCCATCAAGGATTTGGATGCCTTGTCCTATTTTCTAGGCATTGAAGTGGTCAGAAACAAAAATGGTATTCTACTTTCCCAATGGAAATATATACTCGACTTGTTACAGGAAACGAAAATGCATGATGCAAAACCTGTCACGACACCCAGGACAAGCAGCCCAACTCTCACTCTTCAATCAGGAACGAAATTGAATGAAATTGCAGAATACAAGAAAATTATTGGGAGTCTGCAATACCTCTTACTCACTAGGCCTGATATCGCTTTTGTGGTAAACAAAATGTCGCAATTTTGCCACTCTCCGACCATCGAACACTAGGTGGCGGACAAACGTCTCCTTCGATACATTGCTGGCATTGTAAATGATGGAATTCAACTCTTCACCAACAGCCCCGCTACTCTTCATGCCTTTGCTGATCAAAATCATACAACCTCTCTTGAAGTATACTCTGACACTGATTGGGGTGGTGACAGGGACACTCTTCAGTCTACCGGTGCATTTGTTGTCTTTCTTGGATGCAACCCCATCTATTGGAGCTCGAAGAAGCAACGGTCGGTAGCAAGATCCTCCACTGAAGCCAAGTACAAATCGGTTGCCAATACTGCTTCAGAGCTAAATTGGATAGCTAATTTACTAACTGAGCTCCAAATCCAGTTGCGAAATCCTCCCGTCATCTACTGTGACAACGTCGATGCAACTCAGCTGAGCTCGAATCCCATCTTCCACTCACGAATGAAACACGTCGCCATTGATTTCCCCTTCATCCGTGAACAAGTTCAGTCTGGGTCCCTTCGTGTTTCTCATGTCAGTTCCGATGACCAAACCACCAATACACTCACCAAACCTCTCTCGCGTCTCCCATTTTTGCGTCTGAAATTCAAGCTTGGAATTCGCCAGCGATAGCCAGCTTGAGGGGCCATATCAGGACACAAACTCACAAGCCTAAATTGCCAAGTCAAAGCATATCTCAACATATCGGCAACAAATTTCTCTTCCAATCTTCATGAGATCAAATCGTATCTGCTGTTACAACAAAATTGAAGATATTTAGGATTAATTGTAGATACTGTATTCCATCCCAAGCATATTTGTATCTGTATAAAAGTAAAGCAATGTGATCAATACTACTGATTCATTCTTCCTAAAAACTCATACCATTATACCCAGAAGCCTATGGTTTGATATATATATACAGCTGCTTTTTGCCAGCGAGGTGAGAGGATATCCTAATCTAATCTTACAAAATCTATTAGAATGGTCCTGCTAAAAAGGTTGTATTATGATAGTAGATGAGACCAAGATTACAATCCAAAATCACAGATAAAATGTTTCATACATTCTTTTGGTCAAAAGAGCATAGACTTCAGCTTTGGTCAATTCTCCGTAATAACAAAATTTTATTTCTAAAGTTGGTCCTTAGAAAAGCAAGGCATAATTATTAGTGGATACCCCATGTGGGTTAGACAAGGAAAAGAAGTAAACGACCTTAGATTTTAGAGGCTTACGCTTCTTTCTTGTTAATCGCGTATTTGCATAATGCATTAAATAAATTCTTGATATTGATATAATTCTCAAAATTATCAAAGATCAAATACAGTAAAAACAATATGTTCAAATAAAATTAGTCCACAGCTCTATTCAGACGAGAAGATTCATGGTTCAAATCTCTCATGCCCAAACTATAGCCAGGATAAATAGATGCTATAGTTAATTGATTTCAAGAAAAGCAACAAGCTAAAATCATATTAGTTAGCTTAAAGGTTGTCCCAGTTTTAGGACAGAAAATGTTGGAGAAACTTAAAACTACAAGAATGGGCTACCTTGTAGCTAACTGGAGGGCTTCAAAGCTAGAAACACGTTTCAAATTAGCTGCAAAAAGCATTGAGAGGATGGATGTAATTGATAATTAAAATATGAGATGTCAAATATGCACTGTAGAAGCATAATTTTAGGTTGGAAAATCAAAAACTAAAATTTCATTAAAAGAGGCTAAATTTGTTTATATTCAGGTCATTGTTCAACATAACAGAAAATCATGTGTCTCAAACATCTAAGTTTTGTTAAGGCTCTGCATCCTGTTATAAAGCTTTGTAGTTTGTGTCACTTACCTTTGTCTTTCCTTTTAGAAGAAACACATTTTATAGATGTAAATATCTCTTATTTGAACACCTATACACCACAATTTACAAGGTCATTGACTTGCATTGCAACAACTTGAGACTCATTAAAGAAGTAAGAAACTAGATCAAGCCAAGATAGTAGATATTGTCTGTAAAGTAAACTCATTTTTCTTCCTTAATGTACAAAGAAGAAAGTGAATTTCACTAAGATACAATTACCAATTATCAAAAAGAAGGAGTCATCTTTTTACACGCAAAAAAGCTGTGATTACGTGACTATCTATGCATATAGATTTATATATACTTATATATGACTGTAAATACATGCACATGCTTATCTTACTAGATTGTTGTTAAATCAAGTATAAAATTAACTATTTAAAATGACAATAATATCATGCTATTTTGTCAAATGTTGAACTCACAAAAGTTTATAGTTTCTCAGTGTAATGCAACAATTCATTGGTTGCTAGATCTGCTACTAACTCCCCAAATCGGCTGGCTAACTCAGCACATACCTATATAGAAGAAGCTTAATGGAGGTGAAACATAGACAAATATTGCAAGGGATAAATCTAGACGAAGATTACAAGGAAAGTGTGCTCTATGTTGACTTCTATATTTTTATATACAAAATCAACCAACCTTGATTACTAGGATAGTTCCCATTCCACAATACCTTATGCAGGCCTCTGTGATAACATTTAAAAAAAAAAGACAACTAAGCCTTTTACTCAGAAAAAATTAAAGCTGAAAATTTTCCATCATAAAACTCATCTATTCCACTGAACCATGGACTCTATATGGCAATAACTGGGAGGGTTTATAATTAGATCATAGTAAACATTTGACATTCGAATGAAATGGAAAGATAGAGGTCAAAAACTTAAAGAGAAATAAATTTGAAAAATAGAAAATTATTACCAAGCATTTCTGTAAGTGGAAAACTACAATATACATCGCAATTCAGTATGAAGATATGAGACTGCAACAAGATAATCAAATTACATTAACATTCCACATAATAAGCTTATAATTCCCATAATATCTTACAACATAGGCATCTTGATAACTGAAGTAGAAGAAGCAAATCGAAGCACTGTATGCTATAAAAAGGAGCAACAATAAGAATAGGATATATAGCATGGTATCAAAATCTGGTTGTTAACATGGTATCAAAATCGGGTGGTCTTCCATGATGAGATCTCTGAAGTTGTAAAGCCTACTAGCCGATCCATGCGGCTTATCTTCCCTCAGATACCTGTAGATTAATTTACGATGATCGGCAAAAAGAATGCAACTTGTGGTCAAAATAGCTAATTGCCAAGAAATTTATCGACTAAGTTACCTGATAGGAACTTTAAGTTCATTGGAAATAGAGGAACATATAATGCGAATTCACGCTCCTCGTAGAAACCAATAAGATAGAGTTGGGCTAAGTTTGGAATCTGAGATAGCTGAAGACTTATTTATAACGACGTTAGCTTTTATCGTTATCGTTACTGTTAGTAAAGATGGTTACTGTTAGTTTAGTCGTTAATTAGTAGGTTTTCCTTTTAGCTTAAGCAGTGTATATAAGACTAGATAATACATTTTTTAGCAGAGTAGAAAATACACAGAAAGTTCCTTCATTTTGTTGTCTTCCACACGATAGTGGATTTGTTCATGGTATCAGAGCGGCGTACGGTCTATAGTGTCTGTGATTAAGTTCTTTGTCGGCGATATGGGGACGAGAATGCCGAGTGTTGATGATTCACAAGATGATTGCTTCCAGTTATACAACTCCGAACATCCTGAAATGATGCTTGTTACAGCACAGTTAACAGATACGAATTTCTACTCTTGGAATATTTCCATTCGCAATTCCCTTGAAGCTAGGGATAAGCTTGGCTTCATTGATGGTTCTCTACTGCCACTGTCGTGCGAAGTCAAGTATAGATGATGGAGTAAAGTGGATTGTATGCTGAAACAATGGATTCTCAATTCCATTTCGAAGGAGAATTTTTAATCTTATATTACCTCAGTTCTGCAAAAGCGTTATGGGATAAACTTGAAGAAGTATACGAAGTAAGCAATTTGCCCCAATTGTTTCAAGTGTAGAGGGAGATTAGTTCTGTTGAGCAAGGTAACTCTTCGGTAACCGCTTATTATAACATAATTAATCGGTTTTGGGATGAATTAGGGCAACTTATGCCTATTCTTGTATGTAATTGTCAAGACTGTCATTGTGGGGTTAATAAAAGGTTAGTGGATATGGACAACGCTAACAAGTTAATTCAATTTTTGATGGGGTTAAATTCATCCTATGATCACATCCGAAGTCAGATTTTGGCACAAGATCCACCTCCATCTGCAAGTAAGGCTTATTCTCTTGTAATGAGAGTAGAAAAACAGAGGCAAGTGCATATGTTACATGAAGATGCAGGTGCGGTTGCTATGTTAGTCAAGGATGGTAGAAATAGCAATAAGGGAACTTTTACTGGAGATAACTTGAGCAGAACTAGTTATAGGAGAAAAGATAATAAAAGAAAAGAAGATAAGCATTGTGACTATTGTTCTATGGATGGTCATGAAAAAGAAACTTGTTTCAAATTGCATGGGTATCTCGAATGGTATACAGAGTTAAAGAATAAAAGGGATGCTTTGGGAAAGGGACAACAAAAAGGTAAATCTGTGCACATGGTTGAAGCAATTGAGAAGGATATGGAGAAGGGGTCTGAAGTACAAAATGGTTCACAATCATTATCAGTTTTGATTCAGCAGGAACTTGCAAGATTATTGAAGGGCAAGACGACTGAAGAGTCACATCTTTTGAATTTGATAGACACTGAGTTTGCAAGTATGTCAGTCTTGAATCCTGCACTTAGATATGTTCAAACATGTGAAAATTGGATAGTGGATTCATGTGCTACTTCACATATATTTATAGACAAAAATCTGTTTTAGTCATTGATGCTTATAGACAAAGTCACAAAGCTGGTTTTACCTAATGGGGAGATGAATGATGCTAAATATAAAGGTGTCATTTTTTTGAATGGGCAAATAACGTTGCAATCCGTTCTATATGTCCCTACTTTCAGCCATAACCTTGTGTCAATCAGCAAATTAGCCAAACATTCTTCCTTCAATGCTCTATTCTATACTGAATGTTGCTTGTTACAGGACTAGAGAACTGAAAGGGCAGTGGCTAAGGGCAAAGTTTTCCAAAATCTGTATTTTCTGAACAGTGATTCTTTTTCGTGTAATAAACTCACTTGTACTCCTTCTTTTGCTCCTATAGACACTAAGGGGGAACAAGGTTATAGTATTCATAATAGCCTTGTTAATAGGACATTATGGCATACAAGATTGGGTCATCCTTTTGATATTGTAATGAAACATATTACTGCTTGTAGCAGCTTTGTGAATAATACCACACTTCTATGTGAAGTTTGTCCTCTTTCTAAGCAAGTGAGGAATGTTTTTCCAATCAACCATACACAAGCAGAAATAGCTTTTGAGTTGTTACATGTGGACATTTGGGGTCTTTATAAAGATATTTCCATTTTCAGGGCACATTATTTTTTAACTGTTGTTGATGATCATAGCAGATGTACTTGGATATTCTTGATGAGGCAGAAGGTACAAGCTAGTCATTTACTGGACAGGTTTCTTATTTACATTCATTGACAATATAATGGCCATGTGATGGTTGTGAGGACTGATAATGGATCTCAATTTTTGGGTAAAGATACTCAAGACATGTTCAGTAGCAGGGGTATTTTTCATCATAAAACATGTGTTTATACTCCACAACAAAATGGTGTTGTGGAGAGAAAACATCGGCATTTGCTTCAGGTAGCAAGGGCGTTATTGTTTCAGTCTGGCCTTCCAAAGAGTTTCTGGAGTCATAGCGTCTTACATGCTACTTTTATTATTAATCGCTTGCCAAGTAAAATGCTTAATTGGAAGTCCCCTTATGAATTGTTATCAGGGAAGCAAGCCAATTATACCGAATTGAAGAGTTTTAGCTGATTATGTTTTGCTGCTAACACTCATCTACATAAAGATAAGTTAGCACCTCGAGCTTTCTGTAGTGTGTATCTTGGTCACTCTCCCGGACAGAAGGGCTACAAGTTATATGATTTGCAAACAAGAAAATGTTTTGTTTCCCGAGATGAGTCCTTTTATGAGAATGTGTATCCATTTAAACAACCTATGGATAATTATGCTACTCTTGATAACTCTGTTGCATTACCTTCAGTTGTGCCAGATGATCCTTCTTTGCTAACTTCTTCAGGTGATTTGGTTACAAGTAACGCAGGTTTGTCTTCTTCTTCTACGAATTTGATTGCTTCTCCTCTGTAGGACACAGTTGTTGCTTCTGCCGATCCTGGTGTTGTTACTTCACCTAGTTTAGCATCTCCTGTAAATCCTAGAAGGAGTATTCGAGCTCGACAAAAACCATCTTGGTTGAGTGATTTTGTATCACATGTAAGCCTTACTTCTCCTTCCGACGTATATTCCTATGCAGCACAATACATCCTAGACACCTAATATATAACCATTTACTGTCAATCCTAGCTTTAGCATTGCTTATGCTGATTTTCTGGCCAATGTATCTAAAGTTACAGGACCCCCATCTTATTTTCATGCTAGCCAAGATCCTAATTGGGTTCAGGCCATGAATTCTGAGTTGGCTACTCTTGAACGAAATGGAACGTGGGAACTTACCTCTTTGCCCAAAGGAAAAAAGGCCATTGGTTCTAAGTGGGTATACAAGATCAAGTTGAAGCCTAATGGGTAGGTTGACAAGTTTAAGGCCAGGTTAGTGGCCAAGGGATATAACCAAGTTGCAAGGGTTGATTACAATGACAGTTTCTCACCTGTAGCTAAAGTGGTCACCGTGAGGATTCTATTTACTCTGATAGCTGCGAAGAGTTGGCCTTTGCACCAGCGAGATATTAATAATGCTTTCCTCTATGGCTTCTTGGATAAAAAGGTTTATATGCTTCCACCCGAAGGATATACTAAGGCAACGCCAAATGTTGTTTGCAAGTTGCGAAAATCTTTGTATGGCCTTAAGCAGGCTTCTCGACAGTGGAATGCTGAATTAACTCTCAATCTTCAACGTTATGGTTTCCAGCAATCCAAGCATGATCATTGCTTGTTCACTTTTAAGAAAGCGACTTGTTTTTTGCTCATCTTGGTATATGTCGATGATATGTTATTGACAGGTGATTCTGAGGAGGAAATACAGAAGGTGAAGACGTTTCTAGATGAAACTTTCACTATCAAAGACTTACTTTATGCAAAGTATTTCTTGGGTCTTGAAATTGCGCGTTCCACCTTCAATATGTATGTTAATCAGAGAAAATATGTGTTGGATTTGATTGCTTCCGTCGGCTTAATGGGTTGTAAACCCGAGTCTACACCTTTACAAAAGGGATTAATCTTGGCAGCGTCGGATGGCTCTCTCCTTGATGATCCACAACCGTATAGACAGCTGGTTGGGAAGTTGTTATATTTAGGTTATACACGCCCAGATATCACTTTTGCTATTCATCAGTTAAGCTAATTTGTTCAAGCACCCACGGTGATTCATTGGAAGGCAGCTTTACATGTTTTGCGTTATATGAAGGGTTGTCCATCTCTGGGTTTGTTTTATCCTGTTGGTAACTCTTTTGTTCTTCAGGCATTTTGTGATGCCGATTGGGGGGCTTGTCGTGATACTAGACGATCAGTTTATGGTTTTTGTATTTTTCTGGGTTCCTCTTTGGTTTCTTGGAAATCCAAGAAGCAAGTTACTGTGTCTAAATCTTCTGCTGAGGTAAAGAATAGGAGCATGAGTTCGGTTGTTTGTAAGTTTCTTTGGATCTCTTATATTTTGTAGGATTTTCCGATACCTGTTATTCTTCCTATCTTTTTGCGGTGTGATAATTAGGCTGCACTCCACATTGCTGCTAATCCGGTGTTCTATGAGCGGACCAAGCATTTGGATATTGACTGTCATATTGTTCGGGAGCAGCTAAAATAGGGGTTCCTTTCTTTACTCCGTACTTCTTCTTCTACACAGCTTGCGGATGTTTTTACTAAGTCTCTTTTAGCTATGATGTTTCACGCTTTTCTCGTCAAGTTGGGCTTGCGTGATTTCTTACAAGCTCCAACCTAGGGGGGGGTGGGATGAAGACTTATTTATAACGACGTTAGCTTTTATTGTTATCGTTACTGTTAGTAAAGATGGTTACTGTTAGTTTAGTCGTTAATTAGTAGGTTTTCCTTTCAGCTTAAGCAGTGTATACAAGACTGGAGAATACATTTTTTAGCAGAGTAGAAAATACATAGAAAGTTCCTTCATCTTGTTGTCTTCCACACGATAGTGGATTTGTTCAATAGCCAACCAAAAGTCATTCAATCAAACTGCAAATTACTCACGTTAGTAACAATCTCAAGCATCAGAACAAGTCAAAATAGGTGACAAGGGATTGAATACCCTTTTATAAGCTGATATAGGATGGTGAACCATTGGTTAACCGGCTAATGGAAAAAGAGGCTTTGGGATATTCAATGACAAAGGGCGGAACCTTGTACTTGCAATCATGTTGATATACACATCAAACTTATAGAACAGATAAAATTTGACAATTACATAAACAGGTTGGAAAGTTAAGAATCCATGATCCCACTATATGCATTAAGATTGAACGATTAAACAATCAATTTGCATGAGAAATATCAATGGTTGATGGTGAGAGGATCTGGTCATTTAAATGTTAAGTCTTCAGTTCCAAAGCAGAACGAACATAGAAAATTAGGAGGTGGGGATCAAAAAATGAGAAATTTCAAACAGAAATCAAATTGTAGCGCAACGTTTATAGTCGTTATTTGGAACAAAGTCCATACCTTTGGTAGGTCCATCAACTATGATTGCGACGATAGCTCTTTCCTCCAAGCTACCCATCTCCAATCAACCAAAACCTAAATCCCCAAATCCTTAAAAGTCTTCAAAGCTCCTATTTGCTTAAAGCACAAATCAAGCCTTAAAATACTAGAGTATGGAGACAGAGTAACCTAAGTTGCTAAATCACAATGCCACCATTCAAATGACTTAAATCACAAAGACATCATGAACTCACTGTCGAGGCTTTAAGAGATCTTGCACTTGTTGTCAAATAGTTGTAAACCATACGTGAGTAGTTAATGTAGAGAAAGAGTATCTTTGTGTGTGTGTTTTGTTGGTAAAAGAAGTGTTGGATAACGGGGTAAAAAGGATGTGAAAAAAATGGGCAGTTTTAATAGAACAAAGAAATAAGATGGAGACCACTCACTTCGGTAGTGATAAGCAATGCGATTAATAAGAGAATTGAGACAATAACCAAACGCATCTAAATGGAAAGAAACACTGCTCTGTTTGGTGTCTTTGTTTCGTTTGTATAGAAAATGGCAAATTACTGATGGACCTGTGTTGGGACCGATCACCTCTCTTCATGGCCCCCTAACATAACCTGAAACAACTTTCAAACAACATAATACCATCTTAATAACATACAAACAATAGCTCACACCTACGGATGACTGTCGGAAGAATATCTAGGGTGTAGAATCTTTTGTTAGAGATGGCATCATGCCTCTAGGAAGCGGACTGGCAAGGGCTTAGGGTAAGAAGAGCGATCAGGAGCGTTCTATATGTGAATTTACTGTCATCATTCTTCTTGCAAAAATAGTTAAAACAAAAGGACAGGGACTTATGAATTAGCTTTATTTTCTTCGTACCAAGTAAAATAAACTGTATATTCACAGATAAAGGCAAGAAACAAAATCAAAAGGGAGAGGAAGATTGGTTGGCTTGGCTTAGTGCTTGTTTGGATGGGCTTATATCAGTAAAGCTTTTTTTAGAAGAGCTTTTCTAAGAAGCTAGTTGACTGTTTGATAACATAAAAATAAAAAAACTTTAATTAATTTTAACTATTTTTTATTTTGTAATAAAATTAGTTATAATATTTAAAGTATATTAAACAATATGCAAAGCACAATATGTTATGGTTACATTTGATTTGAAAGAATTCAACTACTATTAGGTTTTTCATGAATAGAATGAGTACATTTGTTTGACAAATTTACTTCTATTTAAATCGTGAAATCAATAATTTCATGCTTTGAATGACTTCAAATTGATACTTGTATCATGCAGATACTGTTGTAGACTTTGAGTTTTAATTCACACCACTATAAGAGATGTCTCATTTACACTTTACGGTTACTTATTTCTTAGATAACCATCTTGTAAGAGATTTTAGATAACCATCTTGTAGGAAATTATTTAAAGAGGTGTCTCATTTTCTTGTAGGAAATAAAACTAATATAAAAAATGAATATTAAAACATATAAAAAGCTAAATAATATTACAATCCCAAAATAAATATTCAAGTTGAGTACATAGTTAAATACATAATAAATTATGCATTTTATTATAATACAAGAAGATTTGCAATATGTTCCCTTGCATCATTCATCTCGTTATTTTGTGACTCGTCTAAATGATTTTCTTCAACGTTTTCATTTTTATTGATTTCTTCATTTGTAGAAGTAAGTCACCATCTTCATCATAAGGAGAAAACTCGTCTTCCTTTTGAGTATTTAACCTTATAAACTTATGAATGGTCATTGAGGCAATTACAATTTTAACTTGTTTTGAAAAAGAAAAATGAGAATTTGATGTAAAATTTTCACTTATTTTTTCAAACTTCAAATGTTCTTTTGATTGTGTATCTTAAAAGAGAATGTGCATGATTGAATATTCTTTCTTCCCTCTTGAAAGACCAGTACGTCGAAAATTAGGAAGATGATACCTCTCACTTTTGAATGGTCCTAAATAACTTTGCATGTAAGGATATCCTGCATCTACCAAATAATATTTTTCTACATTCTAAATTTAAAAAAAAAAAAGACATTTCACCATCCAATACAAATCTCAAAGTTGGGGGCACTTGAAAATTTTATGGAGCAAGGAAATCGTGATATAATTAAATGCCAAGCCATAAGATCTGAACTAACTAGTTCTCACAAACCTTGAGTAGGGACTTTTCAGTGCCTAATTTCTTAAAAATTATATTTTAACTTTCAAAAAATTTATTTTTATTTAAAAAGTTATTTTAAATTTGATAGTCAAATACTTATTTTTCTTTAACATAGATTTTGTGGTGAAAAAAATTATTTTTTTACTCTCAAAAAGTTGAACCAAATAAGGCTAAAACAAAATGGAGGCTATTAGTTATTAAGCTATTAAAACGTTGCCGTATTTGTCGTAGAATAGAATCGGTACACACTTAGTTGACACAGACGATCTAATGCCAATCAAAAGAACCGTACGAATCCACGTGACTTGGCATGGTTTTCCTTACGTGCGGGAACGGTCTAAGCATTGATTGGCGCGTGCATGCACTAGACAGCGACCTTTTCCTCTCTCTTTTTTTTCTCTCAATTAAGGAAAGCATCGATTCTCTTCCCTTCCTTTGCTTGCGTACACTCCTGTGCTCTCTCTTTCTTTTACTCTTGATGTTGTAAAACTTTAAAAACAATTTAAAACAAGAACCATTATCTGTGATGTTTGAATAATATAGATTTTCTCAAATTTCGGTCCATTCAAGCTAAATTTGTTAATTTTGAGTATGCTGTGGTCGAGTAATTGTCAAATATTTAATAATTTGTAAATTAAGTATTTTTGATAAATTATTTTATTTCACAAATGTATTAGATAAA
>JANZLD010000235.1:5219596-5239135 GCA_026413575.1 Erythroxylum carthagenense | reverse complement strand
GTTAATTAAATATATAATATTAAATTAAATTAATCATATTTTTATTTAAAACTACTAGATTAAATTATTAAATAATATATATTTAGTTGAGTAAATCAGATTATGAAAAGATAAAAATATTTAAAATTACTTTTTAATAATTGTCATTAGTTTTGGAAACGGAAAGAAATCAAAATTAAAAACTAAAAAACAAAATTTTTTACTAAAATTGAAAATAAAAATTAAAAAAAAAGCAAACCAGTTCTAAATTATTACGTGTAAAAAGAAAAAACCAAGAGTGACACAAAAGATTAAATATCTTGATAAAGATGGGTTGGGTGGCCCATGGTCTACACTTTTGGTTTATCTTCAGTTTCATGTACTTCTTTGTCACATCGTCCAGCTCCGGTTGCAAGCTTGCTTCCGGTGACTGCACTTCCTCACAAAGCTTGCCCTTTTTTTTGTTTCCGGTGACTGCACTTCCCCAAAATGTTTATATTTACTAATAATTATTAAATTTAATTTATATTAAGTAAAATAAATTATTCATAACTCTTATTAATAATTAATTTTATTTAATTAAATATATCATATTAAATTAAATTAATCATATTTTATTAAAAACTACTATATTAAATTCTTAAATAATATATATTTAGTTGAGTAAATATAAAAAATTATTTTTTATAGTTTTCATTAATTTTGAAAACGGAAAAAATCAAAATTAAAAACTAAAAAACAAAATTTTGTACTAAAATTGAAAATAAAAATAAAAAATAAAAAAACCCAAACCAGTACTAAATTATTACGTGTAAAAACCACTGATTGAGAGTGACACAAAGGATTAAATATCTTGAGAAAGATAGGTTGGGTGGTCCACGGTGTACACTTTTTGTTTATCTTCAGTTTCATGTACTTTCACTTGCTAAGACACAAAAGACATAGACTTTTGTCACATCGTCCTCCTCCGGTTGCAAGCTTGCTTCCGGTGACTGCACTTCCCCACAATGTTTTTTTTGGTTTCCGGTGACAGCACTAACCAACAAAGTTTACTTGCTTTTTTATTGTTTCTGGTGACTGAACTTTCCCACAAAGCTTCACCAAAGTGAGGGCCTGCTCACTTCTTATTACATATGACAATCATAATGGCAAACAACGTTGACAATTTCAATCCTGGAACTTGTCCTCGAACGAGCTCTGATCATCATCCAGCTTCTCTTCTGTCTCTCATTTTGAGAACTGACCAATCATGTCCAAAGGAAACACAACCCCACAATCTTGACGCTCCCTTGATATCGTTCCATGATCAATCTGACTTACAGTCACAAAAGATGTCTTCTGTTGATCAACCTTGTCTGATCGGTTCTGGAACTGCTCCTACAAGCTCTTGCCTATCAAATTCTCCCTTCTCCCACAATCCTGGGAGCGAGCAATCTTTTAACGACAACCCACTTAACTCCATCGAAAAATCGTGGATGATCCTGAACAATGACTCTCCTAACTCTTATTGTGATCCATCGGAGATGGGGATGATGATGATGATAAATCAGCAATTTAACACGAAACAACCCGAAGACGAGTCCTTGTTTACATTGGAAGCAGGAGGAGAGTTCGCCATGCAAGGAAGGAGTAATTCATGTGACATTAACAAGTTTTCCAGTACTGCAGATGCCCTGGCAACACCATGGTTAAATCCTGGTCCCAGTTATGTACAGAATGCTTTGACAGACTCCATGTACTCGAACCAAAGCCATGTGAATCTTTCTTCTTCTGTTATGGATGTTTCTAATAGTGGTAAGACCAACAGTGTTGTTGTCGACAATTGGTTTGAGTCATCGGCGGCTCAAAACGCCGCCTCCCAACACCGGCACGTGGAGAAGAGGAAGGGCAAGATTTCAGCCGACAACATCAGTGACAGGGTGAGACAAGATGTCTAACATTCTCTGTTTCATATTTGTTTGATGAACTAATTTATGAAATTTTACGAGTTTCATGACATTGGAGAATGATTCTTTGTGTTCTTTGAAGATTTGGACTGTTCTTTTAGAAGTTGGAAGAAATTTATTTAATCTTTATCACTGAGTTCATTACTAAAAAACAGAACTTGTTAGTTGCTAGGAGCAATTACAGACTTGGTGGTACAGAGCTAATCCAAGAAAAGGAAAATAAATGCAGATACATAGTTTCTCGAATGTGTCAAGCTTGTCTTGTCCATCTGAGAAGATATTGTGCAAGTATAGAACAGGGTAAGTACTTTTTCATACACATTTTTCTATTGAGATTTTGCAGGGAAAGAAATTATAGAAACCCTTGCTATGACTAGTGTAGTGACTCATAGGTTCACTCAACTTCGACTTCAATTAGTTGAATCTTCTCTTTTTTGACAGTACTCGGTATGTGCAAAGCTTTTCCTGATTACTGGATGAGTTAAATGTTTAAAGCAGTTAGGTTTCCAGTAACTATGGATTCTCACTGGGGTGATACTGTTATTGATTTGAAGACATTGCATGTGTCTAGTAACTACAAGTCTTGCAATGGCAGGCTCTGCAATCAACTTCCTCTGGCAAAAGTTTGTCTGAGGTTTCCAATCTCCAGAATGGAGATCTGGGTATCATAATTCATTCTTTTTTGTATAGAAACTAAAGTGTAGATTAAGTAGCCCTATAGTTTATGAGTGTTACTCTCAGGACTCAAGTTTTGATGTTGCATCTGAGTGTTATTCCTAGAGTTTAGTTAAGCATGTAATATACAAAAGGGTTCTATCTTCCACTCACAGGCATTATACTTGGTTTTATGTCTCAGGATCTCTTTTTTTTATCCTGTTGTTTGTGGAACAGCTGGTAATGTGAAAGGCAATTCAATTGCAGTAGTTTCTGATACTATCTTAAAGCGTGATATTTTCAGATTACTTCTGATGATCTGCAGTTCTCATTTGCAGCAGTCATCATCAACAGAGATTGATAATTCAGCAGAAAGCAACGGGGATGAAGGAAAATCTGAATTGCCTGCTCAGGTAGATGAAAGTCAACAAAATACGATTTTCAAGGAACCAATAGTTAATATGGTGTTTCGATCTGAAGCGGAAGCTTATGGCTTCTACACAAAATATGCTTCAAGAATTGGGTTCAAAGTCAGAAAAGCTAAGGTCACAAGAAGGCCAGATAAATCTATCAAAACAAGGTGTTTTTACTGTTCCAGACAAGGGTTTAGGTCAAAGACGCAATACAACAAGACAACCAAATATACGAGGAAAGAAACACGAACAGGTTGTCCAGCCATGATCAAGCTTACAGTAAAAGAAGGAAAGTGGGTGATATCTGAAGCCGAACTTAGTCACAATCATGAGCTCGAACATTCTGGTGGCAGACAAAATAGGGACTCCTGCGCATGTGCCTCTGAAACTCATTTTGTTTGGACCACAAATGAAGTTGGAATAGCTAAAGATGATGAGATTGCAAGGTATGAAACGACTGCAAATGAGGGCCCAAATAGCAGAAACGACTGCAACTATTTGGGAGACAGGAAATTGACTGGCATAGAACCTAATGATTGCCAAAGCCTACTCAACTATCTTAGTCACTTGCAAACAAAAGACCCAGCGTTTTTCTATACGGTGCAAATTGATGGAGCAAACCAAATTGCAAACTTTTTCTGGAGGGATGGAAGGTCGAGGATGGACTATGATTGCTTCGGAGATGTTCTGGTTTTGGGATCATCATTTAAGATAAAAGAATATGATATGATTTGCATTCCTTTTTTAGGACTCAATCATCATCAACAACACATCTTATTTGGTTGTGCTTTCTTGCTTGATCAAAGTATAGAGTCTTTTGTTTGGTCTATCGAATCTTTTCTGAAGGCGATGGGCCGACAACAACCTAGAACAGTTTTTACTGATGACAATCAAGCAGTAGTCAATGCGATAAAGTTGGTATTGCCGGAGACACAGCATTGTCTTGGTACATGGTGTATCTATCAAAATGCAGCAAAACATCTCTATGACGGCTTCAGGCAATCTGGATTTGCAAGCGTCTTTAATAAATGTGTATTTGGTTGCCAATCAAGGGGGGAATTTGAATCACATTGGGAGTCAATGGTTAATAAATATGAACTCGGGAACAACCATTGGCTTTCAACTCTATACACTCTGCGGAACAGATGGTCTCATTTATATCTTGAGAAGACATTCTCTGCTGGAATACAATCTATTCAATTTGCTGAGAGCATCATAAACATTTCCCATAACATAACATGTGAGTCAATGTCTCTTCAAAATATAGCTCAGCGGTACGAGAAGTTAGTCGAGAAAATGCGCAATCAAGAAATGTATGAAGATTGTCAATGTATTGAAAGCATTCCGAGAAGTGAGATAGAGAAACAAGCAGCAGAAATGTACACACCCACCATGTTTCGAACATTTCAGGAGGAGTTCTGCAGATCTTCCTCGGTGGTAATAGAAGAAAGGTCAAATGATGGGACAATTGGAACTTTTAAGCTAGTAGAATGTGGAAAAAGAGAGTATATTGTTACTTATAATGTTTCAGACTCCACAGTTGAATGTCCCTGTGGAAAGTTTCAATCCATTGGCATTTTATGCAGTCATGCTCTCAGGGTGCTCAGTTGGAAAAACGTCTTCTACATACCACATCACTACATACTAAAAAGGTGGAGGAAAGATTGCAAAGCTACAGTAGCATTGAGTGGCAATGTAGAAGCAGAATCTATATTGCAGGACCGATCATTGAATTTATATGCAAGTGAACTTAGGCTCAAAGCTTCAAATATCATCACCAAAAGTACACCAAAGGAAGGGCTTCTGCAGCTATTTGAAACTTACTTAGACAAGGCAGCAGAAGAGCTTGATAAGGTATTGAAGCTGAATTCTGCAGAAGATTTGAGCCAAAAGCATGATCAAGTGGGGGATGCCAACACAAAGCAGGTTTCCAAATCCCGAGCTTTCTATCCTAAAAGAGTATCAAACTACAGAATACTACCTAAATTTGAGACAAAATGGCAAAATAAGGCAAGAGAAGTGGAACAAAATACTTCAGAAGATGCTGCTATTAACCACCAATTTGAAGTATTGAGAGGTTAGCAGGGTAACAACTTGATTTATTTAATTTCAATGTCCATAGTTACCTCTTTTATGAACATTTTACAATTTACTTAGGAGGAGATCAAGAAGCAAGTGGCTATAATCGACCAGACCATTCTTTTGTTGTGGAAGAGACTAGCCTGCAATTTGTCAAGAATTGCAATAGAGCTACAGTGGCTTCAAATGCTACAAGGTACCAACATGATTGTATCAACACGCAAATGGGTCATTCGCAGGTAAATGGTCAAAAAATTAATCACATAGATTAAGTTCTGCTGCAAAATTTCTTTTCTTTCTGATCTGATCTGCTTGATATATTTCATAGATATCTCAACCTCCAAGCATGCCAGTTAGCAACTATCAATCTGGTGAGTTCAATGGGATTCTATAAATGAAAATAATTAAGTTCATTCTTAGAACTGCGAAGTATTAATATTAAGACCATGGAGGAGGATTGCAGATGTTACATGGTTTCATAAATTTCTAAAGTTGGAAGTCGTATGATCAATAGCTTTTGAGATCATAATATAATCATCATGATTTTTAACCAATATACCTAGTCATAAGTTGATTCAAATATTCTCTTACATTGTGCAGGAAAGATCTGCTTGAACATGTATCAAGCTGAACCGCATCAAATGACACAGATTACTGGCTTTGATCCATGAAACTTCATCACATTTGCCGTTTCACTTGACATTTTAGATCACATACCTGAATTATCATTTCTTGCTCCAAATACCGTCAAGAATATATCGATGTTCCTTCATTGATCACTCTTTTCATAAACATATTCAGCCATTTCTCTTCCCAGTAAGTCAACCACAAATACAGCTTCGTGGACAGCCTTCATCCATCTTCAGTGGACAGCACTTCATTATTTACAAAATAACAGTAATCCATCGTGATTGCTTTGACACAGAATTCAGATGGCTGTAGACCAGCGGCAGTAGAAATCTCATCCTTTTTAGTAGGGATTATTGAATAATGTCTACCCTGAAACCATCTTTGCTAAATACTTCTAAATGTTAGAGAATTGTTTCTTTTTTTTTCTGTTTTGGTGAATGGTTATCAGCTAACAGTAGTCTATCACATCTTCATAAGATGGAATATTAATAAACCATAGAGAATACGCTAACAGCTACTTGTTTTCCTTTTTTACTTAAATACAGTAAAATATCAATACAGAGAGTATATTGTGCACAGTACCCTATGGTTTACAAGTATTCCATATAAGTTAAGATACATTGCTTTCACACGACCATTCATAGAAAGGGAAAAAAAGAAAACACGTAGCTGTTAGCTAGTTTTCTACGGTTTACAAGTATTCCATCTTATGAAGATGTGATAAATTACTGTTAGCTAATAACCGTCCACCAAAAGAGGGGGAAAAAAAACAATTCTTGAACATTTAGAAGTATTAAACAAAGATGGTTTCAAGGTAGATATTACTCAGTAATCGCTAGTAAGAAGGATGAGATTTCTACTGCGGCTGGTCCACAGCCAACTGACTCTGTATCAAAGCAACCATGATGGATTACTATTATTTTGTTAATAATGAAGTACTATCTGCTGAAAATGGATGAAGGTTGTCCCAGAAGCTATATGCGGTTGACTTACTGAGAAGAAAAATCGCTGAATATAACAGCTGTGCATAATATAGTCTCTGTATCGATATTTTACTGTATTTAAGTCACTTTAGGAGTCAAATAAAACTGACGTGAGGTATTGCATGTTGTGAGTTGTTGAATAGCTTCTAGTTCTGGGAATAGTTTTTGCAGATGGTAATTGCATGGTAAATATCTTAAAGTTGAAAGAAATTTGATGCAATATATAGATGTACTGACCTCCCAGAGCCAAGTTTATGAAAGGCTATGACCTCTTCCAGTGGGAATATAGATTGCACAAAATAGGAAAATAGAGCATCAAAGCTATGCTCATAATTGAATTTGCTAGGATTCCATGCTCAATTCAATTTACAGGTGAAATAAGATGGTTCTTTAGAATTGGATGGTCGTGTTAGTTGATCGGGGACTGCAGGTCACCCAAAGCAACACTTGAGTCCCAATTTAACCCATCTGAAAGAAGGGTTACTATTGATCTAAAGGTATTGGTACTATTTCCATAAACTAAATTTTCAATACATCTAGTCCTTGCAGGATGAAGTAGTCAAATGAAACTACTAATGAAATCCAATCAAAACAAAAATTGGACAGTCAATAGCATATCTCTTTGTTCAATGATCGGATATATATACAATGCCAATGAATCAAACACAGTTTCTACTATGTTTATGGTAAGTAACTAAACTTGAAAGGAATCAAGAATGGCTTTAGGATGACGGCCATTGTTTCTCATTAGCTGTTGCTTTGGCAAGATTATGAGTGCCAGTGAGAGCATATGTTGTCTCAAGCCCATATTTGTAGTACTGCAAAAAGCAAAGTCGTCCTCGGACATGAATACCAGAAAAAACATTTTGCTGTTTTTCCTATTGTATGTTGTAATTTGTTTCAGGAGAGATTTCATTATTTCCAGATTCAAAAGGAAGTACAGCAGACAGGACATAACTTTAAAGATCAAGATTAAAGCTACCCACCCAATAAAGAAGCAAGTGAATTAGAAAAAGTAATAGAATTTCAAACAAACTAAACTTAATTCTAGTTTGAAGCTCTTCACTTTTCCTCTATTACCTGTTCTATGGTGTACTAGAAAGCTTAACTAAAGAGAATGAAGTATGTTTTCCTTTTCCTGTGTTCTGTCTAAGAAGGTAAATGTTTCCCAAGCTCTGCAAACTAATAGAAGTTTCTTTCTTTTCTTTAATCAAAAAATAAAGGATCATTAGGAGGGAAAGATCAGCGATGAAATCGGGATAACCGGACAATACTTTATGATCACCCTGCTTTTCGACTGATGTATCTAAAAGCTCATCTGGATCATATGAATTTCGAGTGAAAAAAAGGCCCAAGTGAGTCAGTTACCTTCTCAGGACTTCCATTCTCTTCAATTGTTGCATTAGGCTTGTTGGTGAAGCCACCACCTGAACTTTTCCTTGCTTCTCATCCTCAAACTTTACCTCAACCCAGGGTTCTGCACACTTTGGCGAGCAGTAATTGCCTGATAATATATTTGCCACTCGTGTCTGTTTCCACAGGTGGGAGGATGAACTGGCATGGCTGCACATTTCCTGCAAGAAACTAAATTTCAAATATCATTAGAATGTTAGACAGAACATCAAAACATCTCCAGGAAGCGAGGTATCTCCTCATCCCCATCAGTCAAAATTTCTTTTACCCCAATATGAACGGAAACATGGTTTTAAATTCCAGTCTGCATTCGGAATTGCATCCACAATATAACCCGCAGTCCGCAATTGTGAGAATTAGATACAACTTGCATATATTGCTTGTTTAACATATTTAGCATAAAGCGACAAAGATTTGAACATGAGTCCAGAAACTCCAACTTGGTATCCATTCATGAATAGGCAAAATCTTCAACTTTTGACTGGAAGAACAAACCCAAACAACACAATTAGCCACAATCACTAATGATTCTAATCTTGAATTGTTGTTTACTACCATTAATTTCAAAGTTTGACATCTTAAATTGCAATCCAAATCCCCTCTCAATGCTGTCAGGATCATAAAAATCTAATCTTTCTTTCTTTTTAGCGACAACAATCTAAGAGTGAAAAGGACAAATGGTGTATCTGAATATGGGTACCTGCACGAAGAGCAGGGGTGTACGTGGGAGAAGAGCACAAAAGAAGGGTACAACACAGGAGAAGGAGGCAGGTAATAGCCAACTTCAACTTCCCTAGCTACTGAACTCGGAGGTTCTTTAGTCAAATATGATTGTAGACAATGCAAATCCTCTTAAGAGTTGTCTCCTGAGAACCAACTTGTTCATGTTTTTGTTGTTGTTGATGTTCTGAGGTTTTTGGGATGTGTAGGCTGAGAAAGTTTCAGAGAGTTGCGTCAGTGAAGCAGGTGCCATGTTAGAGAGAAAGATATCGAAGGGTTAGATAAGAGCTTTGCCTGTAGGATTATTACTTATCCGTTCAAGTCTGCTGCTTTTGTCAGTTGGCTATTTGTGTGGTCATCAGGATTCATTGTTTTTTTTCTTTTCATCTTTTGTTTCTACAGAATCATGAAGTTTGGTTTCAGGATTTTGTTCCTACAGAATCTTATTCTTTCCCTGTGGGGAAAATTCCCCATACACTTTCCTGTATTTTCCTGGAAACCAATCAGCCAAAAATGTGACAAAAATCATTTGAAGATATCTTCTTTTTTAGAAGTTTCAATCATTAAATTGAATAAGCTCATACAACCCAAGTAACCCTTTTTGTTGAACTCTCCACCTGCCAACTTCAGAGTTTTAGGTAATTATTTAATTCTATAAAAGATATGAGGTTAAGTTTTTTCTCTTTATCAGAGGCTTCAAATTTATCATTTCGGTCAAAAAAATTGTTCATAATTTGGCTAATATGGTAAATTTTAACATTCATGCTTATTAAATCATCATCATACACAATTTTAAGATTTTAAATGTAAAATGAAGGATAAATATATAAAATTTTTTGGTAATTTTTCTTTTTTTAATTTTAGTTACTATGTTTTAAAAATACTTATTCTTATGAAATTATTTGGTTATGACATAAGTTAATTTGTTATATTTTATTTATTTTTGTTATTTTTAAGTTATAAAAGAACAAAAATTAATAAAATATTAAAAAGAATTGTGTGTCATTTAAATAATTTAAAGAATTACGTAACAATAATACATTATTATAAATATTTTTCAAAAAATTAAAATAAAAAATTGAGAGTATAATGTAATTAATCTTATTTTTATAAATGTTAGAATTAAATAACCTAATTGACTCCTTTACCAACTCAATACCAGTGCCTATTTTTCAAAGCGAAGAGTGTCACAGATCAAGAAATGAATTCCTTCTTTTCTGATATAGTCATACGTATTAAATAAAATGTTGATTTAAAATTTTGAAAAGTTCAAATTATTTAAATTTAAGTAGAAATTAAGCATTGAGAATGTTGAAACACTTCGACAATCATTGTGGTAAGTTGTAATTTTTTTATTTTCTATAGAGAATGATATTCTCTAGTGAATGCCTTTACAACTAAACTCATAAGAGTATGGATTTATGTAAGGAGGAAACTATGATATGAGATATTGTAAAAGGTAATATTATTTCTTCTATAGTTATGCCTAGTACAATGACTTAATTTCAATAAATCCAATTGAATCAATTAGCAAGGTTTCATATTAGATATGAAATGTTAAATCTTTGAAAGTGTTAAAGTTAATGATTCAAGGATATGATTCTTGGTTGAAGCCTAAATCATTTATTAAGTTTAGAACTAAATTGGATAATAAAAGGTTATGAGATATCCAAAAGAGTAGATATAATCTTGCAGACATGTTGAGTAATGTTACTTATAGAAGAATAGTTCTCAAGATAAATAGTGGGAGTAACATGAATTTTGAAAGGTTCACAATACATTTAATTGGAACTAGTGCCTTTGATGATACATTTGATATATAGTTAAAAAACCACGAAACGTTAAAAGATTCACATTCATAATTTATTAAAATAGTTTGTTTTGGAGATGATTGTAAATTTATCATGTCTACAAAAAAGTTAGTGGAAATATAGTTATCCTCTTCAATGGAAATATGTGGAAACATATTACTTTCAGATAACAATAGTTCTAATTTTTAGTTGTTGAAAACATAATTATCCAAGAGACACTTGTTGGACATGAAAAGTTAAAAAGTTAAATATGAGAATCAAATCTATAGAAATAGATTGGAAGTTGTTCATCTATTCTAAATCTGAATACATAGATAATGTACTAAAGATGTTTAGTATATGAGATATCACATACTTGTGAAGTATTAAAGATATTCATTATTTTATGTATGAGTTGATATTTGAGTTAAAGGAGATAAAGATATTTACTTTAGAGGTAAATCCTAATTAAGGTTTATTTAACTTAGAACAATATCATTTTAAGATTAGAAATGTTTCAATACAGCAATGGTTGCTAATTAAGCTATAATACACTTTTCATTTGTTGGAAATGATTAATTGGATCAATAAGTTCTTTAATGAACTTGATATAGCTTCTTGCATTGTTTCAGATAGTAATGTACTATAGAACTTTAGAGTCATTAGGTATGTAAAAGGAGCTAAGGTCTCATCAAAGATCAAATGATGTATTTAGGCTAATTTTCTTAATCATAAAGATAATTAAGACGAAAGTTGTAAGATTTAAGTATGTGCTCACTACAAAGAATTTTCTAGAATTCTCTCATTAAGTCATTTTCCCAACAATAGTATGATTTTCATATGGTAATATGGTAAATGATACTTAAATGATTGGCTTAGTGAAAGTGGGAGATTGTTATGCCCTACAACTTATCAGTTTGGTTGTATTTTAGTGACAAAATAATTTAAAGACATTCTTTATCGTGTACATGTTTAGATATATATGATAAAGTTTATGAAATAATTATAAATTACAAATAAAATTATAATGAGATTATAATTATTAGATTCATATTGCATTTATGTATTATCACTGGATTATTCCTAATCATTATTCTATTAAGACTAGATATTAATAGGACGTAAAAAAGGACTAGCACAGGTTACGTTTTTCCTTATAAAAGAAGTGGTTAATCTCATATACTAAAGTATGGATGTAATTAAAAAAATGTGTTAGAGAATAAGTTCACTGAACATACCCGATATGAGAAATCTATTTGAAATATTAATTATATGTCTATGTAAATTCTCATTGCGATGATTGTATAAGTGATCCATTGACTTGAGATCTCTAAAATTATCTTGTATAGGAATTGTTATATTTTTATATGACTTATGACTTATTCCAATCATGGATTGTTTAGTTGGTAGTCATTAAATGTAGTATGAATTATATAAAAGTAATTGAGTGATCAAGATATAATTTATCACCCTAAAGTAATTGGGAAGATTTTTATGTTGTTCTTAATTAGTATTGATTTGAGAAATCCTTGACCAAGGCATAATGATGTTCTGTAAATAATTTACAAATGTCATTAATTGAATCAATAGCTAATGAAATAGAATTAATATGATTAGATTTAAAATAGAGTAAACATTAATTTCATATTCTGTATTTAATTGGAACATTGTATGATGAAATGATTAAATTAAATGAAAAATACAAAAAAAGGTTAATCAAAATCACTTTGACATTTCTAAATATTTAGGTGATCATAATATGTTACTAGACGCCAATCTTAATATGATTATAAATTATTTAATTGTAGAATTAAAATAAGTTTAATTTATCTAATTCTAATTATAAATTAGAAATATCATT
Source organism: Erythroxylum carthagenense (assembly GCA_026413575.1). Lineage (NCBI taxonomy): Eukaryota > Viridiplantae > Streptophyta > Magnoliopsida > Malpighiales > Erythroxylaceae > Erythroxylum > Erythroxylum carthagenense. Next base: position 5,226,667 of record JANZLD010000235.1, on the reverse strand, counting down.
GTAAATCATTGCACATATTCATAAATCTAATAGGTCTCACATAAAGAACGAGTTGAAGAGAGCAAAGACATTTTAATTAAGTTAGACTTGATTGTAAAGTTTGAGAAAATTTATGATTAAATGAGATATTTAAACAAATAAAGATCAATATGAGATATTGGATCTTATTTAAGCATAATTGGTATTTAATAAGAATTATTAGCAATTCTAATTAAATTTAATTAAAATTAAAGATTACTAAAATGTCTAAAATTTATTATAAATAGACTTAAGCTCTAATGAAGCTAGCACCTCTTACTTAACTCTCTTTATAAGGTTAAAGAGTTCTTTCAACCTATTCTATGGATACCGTTAAAAGCCAAACACTTATGCGGTTATAGTGCTTGAGATGGATTGATTTTGGAAATGATTCGAAGGACACGATAAGAATATGATCAAGCTTTAGAATAAGATACTAATTAAGATTCATGATTTATTATGATTTATGCATTAATTATTTTATAGAATTAAAGTGATTTTGATTTTTAGAAAATTGAAATATAAAAAAGTTTGATAATTATTCTATTACGGTGGAGATCTGATCCCTTCCTGATTTTTCAACAACAAATTGATGGAGCAAACCAAATTGCAAATTTTTTCTAGAGGAACTATGATTACTTTGGAGATGTTCTGGTTTTGGGTAAATCATTTAGGATAAAAGAATAAGATATTATCTACATGTCGTTTTTAGGACTCAATCATCATCAACACATCTTATTTGGTTGTGCTTTCTTGCTTGATCAAAGTGTAGAGTCTTTCATTTGGTCTATTAAATCTTTCTTAAGGTGATGGGCTGACAACAAGCTAAGACAATATTTACTAATGACAGTTAAGCAATAAACAATGTGATAAAGTTGGTATTGCCAGAAATACATCATTAGTCTACTTGTATTAATTCTCTACCATTAGTAATTGAGTAACTAATAAAATTTGTAAACTATTTTACAAAGTGTCATTCGACTTAGCCAAAGATTTCCTATGATTAAATATGAGATAATTAATAAATAAGGATCAATATGAGATATTAGATCTTATTTGGGCATAGCTTGTATTTAATTAGAATTATCTGTAATTCTAATTAAACTTTAATTGAAATTAAATTAAATTTCAATTAAATTACTAAAATATCCAAAATTTATTATAAATAAACTTAAGCTCTAATTGAATTAACACTTCTTGCTTAATCTTCTATTTAATAGTTATAGAGTTCTTTTATCCTGTTATGTGGATACTGTTAAAGGAGGAACACTTGTATAGCTACAGTAGTTAAGATGGATGGTTTGGGGGATACGAAAGGAATATGATCGAGTTTATGAACAAAGAATGAATTAAGATACATGTTTTATTATGATTTATGCATTAATCATTTTGCACAATTAAAGTGATCTTGATCTTCAGGAAGTCAAAATATAAAAAAGTTTTGTAATTATTCTATCATGATCGTGATCTAGTCCCATCCAAGTTTTCCAACAGCCAATTAATGGAGCAATCCGAATTGCAAATGTTTTCTACAAGACTGGAAGGTCGAGGATGGACTATGATTGCTTTGAATATGTTCTAGTTTTGGGTAAACCATTTAAGATAAAAGAATATGATACGATCTGCATGCCATTTTTAGGACTCAATCATCATCAACAACACATTTTATTTGGTTGTGCTTTCTTGCTTGATCAAAGTGTAGAGTCTTTCGTTTGGTTTATTAAATCTTTTCTGAAGGCAATGGGCCGATAACAACCTAAAACAGTTTTTACTTACTATAGTCAAGCAGTAGACAATGCGATAAAGTCGTTCTTGCCAGTGACACAACATTATCTTGTTATGTGGTGTATCTCCCAAAATGTAGCAGAGCATCTCTATGATAGCCACAGGAAATCTAGATTTGCAAACATATTCAATAAATGCGTATTTAGTTGCCAATAAAGGGGGAATTTGAATTACATCGGGAGTCGATGGTTAATAAATAGAAATTCATAATCAATCACTGGCTTTCAACTTTGTGCACTCTGTAAAATAAACGACCTCACTTATATCTTCAGAAAATATGCTCTACTGGAATATATTGTTACGGCTGAAAATCCGTCAGTAGAAGAGGAAATAGATGATCAGCCAAACACACAGAGGGAATTACGCAGGAGTACAAGGCTGAGGAAGATTCCATCTTGGACCAAGCAATTTCAAATGTGATCCTAATTTCAAGCACACGTAATTATCTTCTGATTATGCTTTCCTTATCAGTTTACATTCTTTCAGTATTTATATGGTGTAATAGTGAAGAGGAGGGGAGCAAAAAGATAATAATACCTTTGCCGTCTCAATTCTCTTCTCATCTTTTATTTCAAAGGCCACATCCCTTTCTTTGCGTTATTCTATCCAACCCTTTCTGCTGAGAGTTTGAGACTACTCAGAAGTCTCTCGTGGGTACAACAATTGTATCACTGGTGCTTTCATTAATCATGGCGAACCAACCCTCAACCGATCAATCGGACAATACTCTTGCTGATCGATTCATTGAATTCCAAAAAAATATGGATTTGCAATTCATTCAGCTACGACAAGCCATTTTACAAGTTAAACAAGACGTGGACTTACGGCTTGCTCGCACTGAAAAATCCCCTGCACATTCTTCTTCATCCGCGGCTGAACCAGTATCTGTTCACACTAATTCTTTGGCAAAGATGCGCCTGGATGCGCCCAAGTGTGATGGCTCCAATCCGCAAGGATGGTTAATCCGCATTCACGAATACTTTACCTTCTATGGAATTACGGGTGATGGTTGTCTTCAATGTGTGGGATTGATGCTTGAAGGACCAGCGGCTGATTGGTTTCGATGGCGCTCCAATAATCATTTGATTGATTCGTGGGGTGATTTCGTGGCCAAATTTAAACTCCGTTTTGATCCATTGAATTATGTTGACTACTTTGGTGTATTATCCAAAATTACACAGACGGGGACAGTGATGGAGTATCAAACAATGTTTGAAAAGGTCCTTGTTAATGTGACGGGAGTCTGAGAAAATAATCTTCAATCTGTGTTTCATGCCGGTCTGAAACAACATCTTCAACACGAAATTGCTCTCCTTCACCCACGCTCATTATCTGAATCCTTCGCTCTGGCACGTGAATTAGAAGCAAAGCATCAGGCTTGGGCTTTAGCTGTTACTCTAAGAAATCATACTGGGGCTATGAGTGCCACTCGTCCAGTTCCATCATCAGGGATTATACCATATGCACCACCATCACAAGTGCCTCTATTGCTGACCCCCCAACCTCGCACAACCTTGACCTCTTCAAGTTCAGTAAATCCTCCAATACGCAAGCTCTCCCGTGCAGAGAAAATGGAACGTGATGCCAAGGGTCTGTGTTACAATTGTGATCAAAACTAGTCTAAAACGCATCGGTGTGGTCGTTTTTTGCTGTTAATTGGAGATGATGACGATGATGAGGCAACGGACAATGTAGCACTTGCTGAGACAACATTAACAACAGACATATCTACTCTCCACAGCCTTGCAGGCACCTCAACTCCTCGTTCATTACAACTTTCGGGTATGATTCGTGATGTTATTGTTGATGTGTTAATTGATGGTGGAAGTACTCATAATTTCATACATCCTACACTTGTAGAGAAGTTGAATTTAACTGTGTCTGATGTTACCCCTTTTCGAGTTTACGTGGGAAATGGAGCTTCATTACTTTGTAAGCAACAATGCTCCGATGTTGAATTATTATTGCAAGGGTCCATCTTTCCAGTTGATGTCTTTGTCTTAGCCATACATGGGCCGGAATTAGTGCTGGGAGTCCAATGGTTGCAGCTTCTTAGTCGAGTATCCCATGACTATGCAAAACTTACCATGGAATTTACATGGAAGAATAAGCTGGTTATGCTCCAAGGGGGAATGCCTGCTCCAAAACCTATCACTTTGAATTCTTTCTTTGCTTTGCAGGCTAATCACGACATTGCAGCCTGCTATGAAATAGTTGTCTCGCCACCAAGCATTGATACTTCCTTCCAGGCACTTGAAATTCCACAATCCCTGCCAGTCGAAATTCACAAGGTATTACTCACTTTCCAGAAAGTTTTTAACATGCCCGCAGGCCTTCCACCACAGCGTTTGCATGATCATAGGATATTCCTCAAGCCAGGGACTGTTCGCCCTTACCGCTACCCTCACTTTCAAAAAAATGAAATTGAACGATTGGTTAAAGAGATGCTACAACAAGATATAATTCAAATCAGTCGGAGTCCTTATTCATCCCCAGTGTTGCTCGTCAAAAAGAAGGATGGGTCATATCGCTTCTGCGTTGATTATCGAGCCCTCAATGCAGTTACTATTCCCGACCATTTTCCTATCCCAACGGCAGATGAACTCTTTGATGAACTAGGTGCCGCTCAGATCTTCACCAAATTGGATTTGCATTCAGGATACCACCAAATCCGGATGAATGATCGTGACATTTATAAGACAACATTTCACACACACGAGGGGCATTATAAATTCCGAGTTATGCCGTTTGGATTAACAAACGTGCCTTCCACATTTCAGGCATGTATGAACGGCTTGTTTGCAACTTACTTGCGCAAATTTGTCATCGTCTTTTTTGACGACATTTTGATCTACAATCCTTCAATTACGGATCATGTGTAGCATCTACACTGTGTGCTCTCTATTTTGCATACTCATGCATTTTTTGTGAAGCTCTCAAAATGCTCATTCTGCACTAAGTCAATTGATTACTTAGGCCACATTATTTCGGATGGCCAACTCAAAGTTGATGCTTCCAAAATAGCGGCAATGGTGGATTGGCCAATTCCTAAAAACATCAAGCAACTTCGTGGTTTTCTTGGATTAACAGGGTATTACCGCAGGTTTATTAAGCAGTACTCTCATTTAGCATCACCATTAACGGACTTGCTCAAGAAAGATTCTTTTGTATGGACTGATGGAGCGACCACTGCGTTCAACAATTTGAAACTGGCCATGACCACAGCACCAGTCCTTCGACTCCCAAATTTTGACGAGTTATTCGTGATCGACACCAATGCCTCTGCTATAGGTATTGGAGCAGTTTTATTGCAACATGAGCAACCTGTTGTTTTTTTCAGCAAAAAATTAGGGCCCCGTAGGTTGCTAGCATCTACCTATCACAAGGAACTGTACGGCATTGTCGAAGCTATCCAAAAATGGCATCAATATTTATTAGGATGGGAATTTCTAATCCGGACGGATCAAAGAAGCTTGAGGGAGCTCTTGCAACAAGTAATTCAAACGCCGGATCAATAATTCTACGTCCGGAAGTTAATGGGGTTCCGTTTTCGCATCGAATACAAGCCTGGTCGCAATAATTGTGTTGCGGATGCACTTTCTAGACAAGATGAGCTCCCATTATTGGCACATACTTTTTACACCATCTCCTAGCCAATTCCCACAATCATTGACAAGATTCGCATGGAAAATACGTCCCAACCTGATTTGGTACGTCTACATGAAGAAAACAACAATGGCAAGTTACAACAACCATTTTCAGTACACGATGGCTTGCTACTTCACAACAACAGATTATGTATTGGAGCCAATTCTACATTGAGGCAACAATTGCTTCGTGAATTCCATGATTCACCCACTGCGGGACACGCTGGCATACACCGTACTTTTCAGCACCTTACAACATCTTTCTTTTGGCCAGGAATGCGATCAGACATCAGGAGCTACATTAAAGCCTGCCTCACCTGTTAATCGACCAAATTTTCAACACAACCACCCTCTGGACTACTTCAACCTTTGCCTATTCCTCACAAGGTTTGAGAAGACATTAGTATGGATTTCATTACAGGATTGCCTTTGTCTCGTGGCTCGACAGTAATTTTGGTTGTTGTTGATCGACTCACCAAATACGCTCATTTCGGTGCTCTTCCAACCGACTTTGACGCACATCGCACAGCCTTTTTATTTGTTGACATTGTAATAAAGCACCATGGTTTTCCAGCATCAATAATTTCTGACTGGGATTCCATCTTCTTAAGCAATTTTTGGAAGGCTCTTCACACACTCAGTGGCACAACCCTCAAGCATAGTTCAACTTTTCATCCGCAAACGGACGAGCAAACCGAGGTCATGAATCGCTGCCTTGAACAATACTTACGAGCTTTCGTTCATGATCGACCCTCTAGATGGACGGTTATGCTACCTTGGGCTGAGTATTCTCTCAACACCAGTTACCACTCCGGCATTAAAATGACTCCATTTTAGGCTGTTTATGGTCGAACTCCTCCATCTCTAGTACCTTATAAATCGGGAGACAGCAATGTACCCTTAGTGGATGAAATTCTTGTTGAACGAGACCAGTTATTGCGCCAGCTACGACAACATCTGCACGCTGCACAACAACGAATGAAAACCATGGCTGATCATCATCGTCGGGATATCGAATTCCAGGTTGGAGATGTAACATCCCACCCCCACTGGGAATGGTAGAATAGTAATTTGGAAAGGGGGTGAGAGTGATTAGAAAATTTTCATGCATACTTTTATTTGTAAACAGTGAAATTTTGCACATGAAAAATAACTGTACATGCATTCATGACATTTCCCGGTATTTGTGCCTAACTGTAATTCTATTGTGGATAATGTGGTATTTGTGTTTAAAAAATTAATTGGAGTGATTCCTTGTGTGTTTTACATTTTAGGGGAATTTTAGGAATTTTTCTGAAATTTTCTGGGAAAAATTCCCGGACCGGAAAAAATCGCCAAGTGGCGAACCGGTTGGTTTTCAATATCGAAAATTTCTGTCCAGTGGCACTAAAATATTGGGTACATGATTTTGGAATTGTAAGTGGGACCATTGAAATTGAATGGGTCAAAGATTTATTTCATTAGGGTTTAATCTTATTAAATATTATTTTTGTCTTTTCTCTTCTTTGTCTTTTTCTTATCACCATGCCAAGTGTCCTACACATTTTAATGCTTTTGTTTTATTCCCAACCCACTCATTTTCGGCAACTCCAAATTTAAAGAAGGAAAAGATGACTTTTAC
>JANZLD010000235.1:5205118-5219496 GCA_026413575.1 Erythroxylum carthagenense | reverse complement strand
AACATGAATTGAGTTTCATATAAACTCAATTCATGTTTTGAATTGACGTAGCAGCAGCAAATGGAAAGGGCGACAGTAGCAAATGGAGAGGGCGGCTGTGAGAGGCAGCAACAGCAAATGGGATTGAATTTACGTGGTTTTTAACGTGAATTCAACCCTTTTAAATTGTGGGGTTTGAATTCACGGAAGAATTCAATTCTTCCATCTTTTTTGCTTCCAAACAAGTTCCCTACATTCCAAACACCAAACACCCCCTTAATCTTTTGTTTCTACAGAATCATGAAGTTTGGTTTCAGGCTTTTGCTTCGACAGAATCTTGAATTCTTTCTCCGTAGGGAAAATTCCCCATGCACTTACTATATTTTCCTGGAAACCAATCAGCCACAAATGTGACAAAAATCATTTAAAGACATCTTTTTTAGAAGTTTCAATCATTAAATTGAATTAGCTCATACAACCCAAGTACCCCTTTTTGTTGAATTCTCAACCTGCCAACTTCGTGCTTCGGATTTTTAGGTAGTTAGTTAATTCGAAGTTGTGGTAAGACTTGTTTAGATATTGATTCACCTCAAGGTATAAGCTAATATAGGTCAAATCTGGCACATTTTTGGAGTACATTTTCATCAAACAAGTTTGTATTCCTAAGTTCATATCTACTGAATTTTGACACACATTATATACATTTGCACTTTTTAATGCAACATTTTTTTGTAATAATAAAACTTGCAGTTGTTATTTTTTTAAAATGTATTGAAAAACTGTACAGGGCATGCAATAATTTACAAACTACATATTATGAGTAAATTACTTAATAAAACAATAATTTAGAATTAGCATAAGAATTTAATTCAAGTGATCCAAGGGCCAACAATTATTGTGAAAAATGATGTCAGGCTTGGGCCTAATCATTTCGAATCAGATTGGGCCTTATGCTAAGCTTGGGCCCTAGTAGAAATTACTGGGCCTAATTTGGGCTTAGATGAGCTCAGTCCTAACCTGACCCATTAACATCCCTACAAGTGACGCTTGTAATTCTCAACATGTCTTGACTCCTGACTAACCATCATCCTCAATGTTGAGATAAGTTGCAAGCTCAGTCACTATTGCTCAATTTTTAAGTAATCATTAAGTGGGAAGACATATACAAAGTAGGGTTGACAGTAAGCTTAACCAAATCAGGACTAAGTTTTTTCATAAAATTTGAAGTCTAATCAAACTAGTTTGAATATGAAAAATCCAAGTGAGACAACCCAAATTGGATTGATTGGGGTCAAAACGATTATCGTTTAGCTCAATTAAATCAAACTAGTTGGACCTGCTCTTCACCTTTGAATTATGATCAATTCTCAATCAACACAAATTAAGCCATTAATGTCAAATTGAACCATGTCAAAAACGAATCTGATTAGTTTGGGGCATTCTTTTTTTTTTGTTGCTCACGAGGTGCCCTAAGAGGGTCCCAATTATGAGAAGACATCTTTAAGCCATCCACACCCAAACTAATCCTTGTTCGAGCCAGGTAGGTCCTTTACGGAAAGCAAAACTCTGACCTCAAGTTTTAAATGGTTGCATACATAAGGGCGGTTCAAACTCACGACCTCACTTAAGCTAGGAAAGCCTCTTACCAACTCACCTGCGCCTTGAAGTTTTGGGTCATTCTTACCGTCCTGCTAGGAAGACTACATTAACTCCTTGATTAGGCTTTATGAATATTCAGCCATGCACTTTTTGGTCAAAGAGCCCAAATTAGTGTGAAGACAGAGAGGCCCAAATGAGACTTGTCTTGTCTTAGGGGCTCCTGAAGATAGACCTCTAGTTCATTTTTACATTCTCTTCTGTTTATTTTCCCCCATTTTAAATTGTTAAAAATATAAATTCGTCATTCTAAATAATTAAAATATTAGAGTGATCTATATTAAAAAATCGAACTCAATATCTTATAAAAATCACTCCTTTTTTTAATAATATGAAAATAGCAAAATTTTACAAAGATGTCAAATATTATGGAATATAGAAATTCCAGAAAACTCATGTTTTCTATGTTAAACAATTCTAAGTGATTGTAAACTCTCTCAAAAATTGATTTATTTTCCTTTTTTAAGATTTTTAAAGCCATATATAAAATTGTAAGTAAAAATACTAATTTTTATTATCTAAATTGTATAAAAGTGTTAAAATAAAAACCCAAAAATATAAAATCGCAAGTCTAAATAAAGAGTAAATAAATAAGAAACAATAATGATATGGAAAAAGATAAATTAAACATATGAGATTTATGTATATGATTTAAGTTCTAATCTAGTTTATAATTTTAGATATAATAATGTGAAACTATTTTGAATGTTCATAATATCAAATATTGGAAAAATAATAAATTTAAATATAAAAAGGAACTAAATAATCAAATTAAAATATAAAGAATTACAAAAATTAAGAGTATATTTTGAAGCATAAAAATATTCGAAATATAGAGATGTACAAGCTCTAGAGTTCCCATACCTCATAGTTGATTGAAATTTCGTGTTTTTGTTAGTTTAATGGTTAGTAACTACTAATATCTTTGACGAACATATTTTCCTTGCGGTAATAATTGCAATTTTTTTTTGTTGTAGTATCAAAATTCTATTTCAATTAAAGCTAGTTTCTAAGTTTTAAACTGTGGTAGGGTAACAAGAAAACTATGATGTTTATTATGCTAAAATATATATTTTCTATAGTTTTTTAATGAGGAAATTATTACACAATAAAAATTTTGTGAAGCCTTTGACCTTAAAAATATTTATTAGAATAGAAAATATTTCAATAAAAGAAACTAGGGTTAGCAAGGTTTGCCCGATTCGGCTTAGCCCAACTTGGGTTGACGGTAATTTAGGCTAGGGATGGACTCTTTTTTTTTTTTTTGAAAATTATATTTAAATTGAGTATGATTAAATATATATTTATTGTTTATATATGCCTAATTCCATTATCAAATTATATCAATCCTAAAACAAAAATATGCTATGAATCAAATAATAACTAGAAATAGAAACTGAAGATATTGTTTAAAGTTTTAAACAGATCCAAAATACTTATGAACCAGCAAATGGAGGAAATGGTAGGAGAACTCGTAGACAACGAGGTGTTGTTGTTTACTACCAATTCATCGATGACACCAAAGTAGGTAGCATCTGTGGATCAAATAGTATTCAAGAAAATGCTAGTCTGAATCAGAACTCAACGGTTGCTAACTTCCATGGAAGACCAAGCTCGAGTACTCCTAACTCCATTGCTGATCACCTCAACTTTGGATTAGAATCGCTCGTGTTAGTTTAAGGTTTATATTTAATAATTTTTATGATAGCTATATAATATTTTAAAATTTAAATTAAATTTATTTTTAATATAGGTAGTGGTATTTTTTAAAGGAAATATAATCGTAGGAAAATTACTTTCTTTTTTGCAGAAATCTTCGTAGTAAACTTTCCTTATTAAAATTCGGGAGAATCTTACCTTTTCGAACAATTAGCTCCGGAAATTTTTATTCCAACAGAGATGATATTGAAAATCCAAAGTCAACTTAGAATTAAGATGAAGCAACAGTTAATTGAAAAAATTGACTATTTAAAGAAGGGTAATATCATTTGTGAAGTAACGAATATATACAAACTTTCGAAATATTTAAGCAGCATCTATATTATTGAGAGTCGTATCATTTTTATTGTACCTTAAAAAGTAAAATTATTCTATTAAGAGAGAAATTGTTATTTGCGAACTTACTTTTGATTTTACGGTTTACTTTTCTGTAAGTTTTTAAAAGCTTATTATACACTTCGAATATGAAAGAGTAGAGAACCTTAAAAAATATATACTTGTGAGCTTAGAGAGGCTCGTCAAATTTAATATTTGAATTCTTATAGTAAAATACTTAAGTTGAATACTTGGAAACTGAATGTAGGCTTGGTTGTTAGCCGAATTAATATAAATCTAATGTGCCATTATTTCTCTCTTCCTAATTTTTAAATTTTTGCGTTATAAGTTCGTGTTTTCAAGGAGCTCTTTCAGCTCTTCAATAGGCTCCTTCTATTTTTATAAAGTAAAATATTTTTTTCGATTTAAGTGTCAAAATGCTTCTATCAATTAATAGGCTTATTTCTATTTGAGCTCTAGTAAGCTCATTTCTTTTTGAGTGCAAATAGGATACTTTCGATTAATAGACTTTTTTTATATTTTAAATAACTAACATGATCTTTTCTTTTTAAATGTTAATAGGTTCCTTTCGAAATTTAATATGTTCTTTCCATTTATCAACCCATTTTGTTTAAAAAGGATTTTTAAAAGTTTTAAATACCTTGTAAATTTTTTACAAAAGAGATATCATATGACATACTTAAAAACAGTTGCATTTAACATATACCATTCAAAGGAAAAAAGACATTTACTTTCTTCTCAATAATAATAAGCTCCCATCCCAATGCCAATTGCTAAAAACAACCATGAAAAAATTAAAAGACTTCTCTAAAACCATAATTATGCTCGGTTGATGCAATGTGAATAGGATCTCCCCCAAATTGTGTTTGTATAGAGAATACATGTAGTGTTCTAATGTTAAATCATAATTCTTAATTGAATGAAGCATGTCTTGTTGTAATGTTTAAGGATGATGCCTAATATTTTATCCTTAATTGTATTATTAAATAGCTAAAAGTTCTACTTATAATAAACATATCATTGAGTATGTTAATGTATATAACATATTCGTTACATATGTTATAAATTTATGTATTTATGTAGTACTTATAGTGGAATATTCTTGTGTATGTGTATGTGTAAATACTCCCTTATGTAATAGTTTTACACATACTAAATACAAAGCATTTTATGATGCTTCAAAACTTTTTTTTTTAATATGGTATCAGAATTTTCTTTGTAAAAAATGATAGTGTTTTAATCTTATAGTTCTTGCTCTTCAGAGATGTTTTGGTCATCTAAGTAGTATTTGGTATATACCAAACTCTTCTACTCCTCAAGATGATCAAACAATATAAATTTCATCTCTAAACAGTGTTGTAAGCTCCCTCATGCACCTTTAGAATGTTGGTAAATAAAACTGGAAACTCTGTGTATACTATGGTTACTTCCAAACTTCACCAATATATATTCCTCAACCAATTAATATCATTTTTATGTGTTTAACTATAATTTATGGGCTGGGGAAATGAGTAAAGCTTTCTGAATGGGAAACTTCTTTGATGTATTGTTATTGGAGAAATACTTAAGCCTACTCAAAAGCTAGATGAAGTAGAAGATACATTCATAGAATGTCTATTGTCTTAGGATGGTATGAATTATAAAATTCTAGCATGATTTCACAATACATATGTTAAAGTAATCAAGATTGATTTTTGATTATTTGATACTGCTAAAGAGGTATCAGATTTTTTAAAATATGTTATTTTATGTCTGTTGGTGTAAATCAATTTTAACTTCATAGATGACTTAATTATATGCAATAACAACCTTGTTAAATTATCTATAATTATATATCCGAATTATAAGAGCTTTAGGCTATATTTAGTTGGGCGTATTTTTAATAGAATGAAATGGTTTATAATTAAACGGAATGTAAATGAATGTAATATTAGAAAATTGTTATTTGAGAGGAATGAAAGAGTTCAAAATATAATATAGTGAAATGTTATTTGGATGAAAAGTTCATAATGTAATATAATATAAAGTTATTTATCATTTTACATTTTAACTTAAACCTCCCAAATCGGAGGTTTTTTATTTTTACTGTTTATGATGGAATGAGATGTATGAAATCTTTCTCTTTTATCCCATTACACTTCATTCAATTATAATCCCTCCTCTCAAACAATAAAATAATATTACATTTCATTCTATTCTATTAATAAACTTCTAACCAAACATAACCTTAGGATCAGTTGTCACTTGGAGATCGTACTTGACTTAATGCCAAAACTGCCACTATTAGGGGTGATAAAACAGTCCAGCCCAAGTCAAATTTCTTAGGCCTAATAGAGCTTGACAAAAAAAAAAAAAAAGAGAGAGATTCCAAAGTCGAGTCGTAAAGGCCTAAGTCATTGCCATTCCTAGCCATTATATATGTCAATTTTCATGTCAAAAGATAAGTTTGAGTCCATCAGTAATTCGAGGATCTTTAGTAAGTTTTGATACAGTAATCAAAGAACTAATTATGAAAGACACTTAGCTAAACACCGTTCGAATGGAGAAATCTATTTCATTTAATGTTTTTGTTCTTGCCACTCAGACCTTCTCTTATCAGACTTCTCATAACCCAATTAAGAAGAAGGTATCTTGCAACTATTGTGAAAAAGGTAGTCTCCACATCTCTGATTATACGAAATGACCCGAGTAAACTCTTATAAGTCCTCTGGATCTACTACCACTATTGTTGTCATAGAGGCTATATTGAAGAATACATCTACATCTCTGCAATTCTCCTTGAAAGATCTTCAAGCCTTTTTACAACAACTTCAAATAAGATTCTAGGATCCTTTATTTACCATATCAAGTATTTCTTCTTAATGGTACCTTGATTCTGTTGTTGTAATCAAATGACCTCTAGTTCTTCCATATTTAAATTTATCATGGTAAATTTTAACATTCATCATATGGTAAAACAAAATGTTTATAATTTGGCTAATATAATAAATTTTAACATTTATCATAAACAATTTTAAAATGACAAAAGGTGGGGTAGACCATAGAATTTGACTAAATATATATTTATCATTATATATTTTTTAAAATTTAAAATATTTATTTATTCAAGTTCGATTAGGCTCAATCAGGCTTCAAACAATCCGAACCTAATTGAACACAAATTTAAGTTGGAATTGTTAAACTTGATCGAGTTTTGAATTGGACTCAAAACCGATCCAATACATTGCTACCATTAAGAGAAATAAGTATATAAATATCTAGATAAGTTATATCTTTGGCAAATTCTTAAGGCAAACATAACAAAATAAAATTCAAAGTCTTAACAACAACTTATCATATTATAGAAAGGAAATAAAGAAGTTAGTTTGGCTTCATTTTAGAGCAAGCCATATGCTCATCTCTTTAGCAATTTGCTCCATTATTCTCTTCATTCACTGTTTGTTCCAACCTTCTCTTTTCTTGCTTTCTATACCTGATTCCACAAGCATTGCATAGTGTCTGAAACAACAATCAAAACACATTACTCTAAAAATTTAGTTAGGGATCTATAAATCATGTTCAAGTAATAAAGTTCTCATTAATGTGTAACTATATGTATAAGTTTGACTATTTTAGGAAAAGAAAACTTGCCCCTCGACCGAGAGGACCTCGACGCCATACTGGTGTGTCATTGGTGTTGCAATGGATATTTGTACACCTTATATGAGGCTCAGATTGTCTCCTCGAAGCTCTAGATCTCAAATTTGTTTCACCAGCTCGTTGATCATGAACATGGTTATTGTTTATGGCCTCCACTGGTGGTGCTAATCCAAGGTTGAGGTTATCAGCAATGGAGTTAGGAGTACTCGAGCTTGGTCTTCCGTGGAAGTTGGCAACCATTGAGTTCTGATTCAGACTAGCACTTTCCTGAGTACTATTTGCTTCATAGATGCTACCTATTTTGGTGTCATCGATGAATTGGTAGTAAACAACAACACCTCGTTGTCTACGAGTTCTCCAACCATTGCCTCCATTTGCTAGTTCACAAGTATTTTGGATCTGTTTAAACAATATCTTTAGTTTCTATTTCTAGTTATTATTCGATTCATATCATATTTTTGTTTAGGATTGATATAATTTGATAGTGGAATTAGGCATTTATAATAACAATATAATAACAATAGTAGTTACTATTTACCAAAAAAAGTAACAACAGTAGTTACTAGTTTTTATTCAAAGGACTAAGAAAGCTATCTACTATTCTATTAATTAAGCTCAATAAATTCTAGGCTACAAAAGAAGAAAAGTGAAAATGAAATTTAGAATACTAACACATCATAAATAAAAACTAATTTAGTCTTTATGAATCAATTGAATAGCTTAATCAGCTAACCACGTGTAATAAATTAAGCGTCTTTTATTATAATAATTATAAAATATAAATTAATAATACAACAAATCAAAATTTAGATTCTTTTATAATAAATAGAATTGATCAACTAATTAGTTAATTTGAGTTCTAAAATGGATAAAAGATCATTTTCCATAGTTATAAGAAGTGAAGATTAATCATTTATCTTTTGATCATTAACATCACTGAAAGAACTGAACTTGCAATTTAGTATAGATCAAAGGCAAAGATTATCTTTATTAGGAACTGTTAGCCTTAAATTTAATTATTTCAGAAACTACCATTAGTATCTTTTATTAGCAAGGAGAAATTGAACGTATTCATACTTGATACTTGTCTAAGAAAAGGAGACATTTAGATCGACTGTTGGTCTTGATCAAGAACTTAGAATCCCAATTTCTTTAGACACCAACCAAAGTAGTTCTACAAAAAATTTTAAAAAATGCAGAAAAATATATAAATATATACAAGTGAAAAATCTTCAAAAAAATTTAAAGGCTGGAAGAGGATAACAAAAAATTATACCTGGCCTTGGGAACCATGCAAATTGAAACTGATAGAGTGGAACATTAATCCAATTTGAGGGTTATTTTCATCTTCACCAATTGGTAAACCTAGCTTCAAGGTTAGGTCTACAATAGAATTTCCACCATTGGGACTGGATGCATTAGCCAATTGAATGGTTGTTTGGTTAAATCCCTGAGAATCCATTTTTTTTCCTCGAGTGAGTGAAGAAGATTAGAGTCTTTAGATACTTAAAAACAAAATAAAAACCTTGCCCACTTCAAAAAATAAAGTAACTTTTCACAAAATGACATAATAGTAATAAATAGATAAGCCAAAAAAAAACATTGAATGCTGACACAAATCTTACAAATGGTCACTCTTGTTTCGATATTGATACAAAATCACTCCCAAGGGGATTAATTACTAATCCATTGACTTTTTCCCATATAGTGTTCACCTAATTAAAGTTAATTAAATTCAGGAGATGAATTATCAACCAATCCAAAAAAAAAAAAAGTTTCATCCAAGGGAGAGAAGCATTAGGTGTAGAGATGTTAAAGCATATTTGAATGGGATAGAACTTGATGATGATTTCGATATCGGAGTAGTGAACTACCTCATCCTATCCCATGTATGACTGTTCACCTGTAGTACAATGACATATGGTTTTATACAAACAAGCAATTATATTTAGTTCGAGTGAACAAATGAATATTTTCGTGTTTCACTGCCTTGCATATGTATGTATATAAATGATAAATTGTTTATTTAAGACGCCTTTCCGTGTATGGCTTTATAAAGAGAAAGAAGATAACTTTATACAATCTCGATTTCCGTGTGTGTATTGAGTGTTGTGGATTGTGAGGCATTATGTAATTACCGGTAATTTTGTTTTATTTTACCAATTTCCGTGTATATGCATATTAAGTTTATCTGCATGAAGCATTACTTATTATTATTATTATTATTATTATTTTAGGATTTTATAAGTGAGCATGTGCATTGATGATTCAAATATAATTTATTTATGTATATGCATAATTTTAATATTCATATTTATGATAGTTTGTTAGTCACCAAAGTGATCAAACTTTAATATTTAGTGAATATTAATTTATAAAATATTTTAATTCACTTACTCATGATTTATGGATGCTAATTAAGAAAAATGATATAATGAATTCACGGATATTTGAAGTTCAGTAATTATAAAATATTTTAGAAATATCCTAAGGTTAATTAATTAATTTTATAATTTGTGAACATGAAGTGTTAATTTATATGCTTAGAATGAATGTATTTAGTATATCCAAAGATAACTAGCATGTTTATTTGAGGTATATTTAATTAATGATTAAGTCATATAAAATTAGCAACATTATTGTAATTAGGGTATGTCCTAAAATCAAGAGATCTTAGATATACACTAAATGTTTTGTGTGGAATAATTGTTTTGAATATGATTTAAGTGTTAAGTTTTGTGACTCAAACAATTAATGTGTGAGCATTCCATTATGTTTTGCAGTTTATGTTTTTGTTAACTTTAATCCAATTGCTTCATCTGTTCTATCATTTAATAGATTAAATTACTCTGACTTGTGTGAACAAGTCCAATTTCACCTTGATGTATTGGGTCTTGATTTGGCACTACAAGTTCAAAAACCAACTGGTATTATTGATGCAAGCACAGCTAATGAGAGATCTTTTTATAAAGCTTAAGAAAGATCTAATAGATTAAGCTTAATGTTTATGTGAATGACTGCTGCTAACAACATTAAGACGATTCTTCCCAACACTGAAGTTGCTATAGAATTAATAAAATTTGTGGAAGAGCATTCCCAAACTATTGATAAGGCACTTGCGGGGACATTAATGACTAAGTTGATCACTATGAAGTTTGACGGTTCACGAAGCATACACAATTATGTCCTTGAAATGACAATTATAGCAGCAAGACTAGAGACATTGTGAATCAATGTTGATGAATTTTTCCTAGTATAGTTCATTATTAATTCTTTGCCTCTTGAGCAGTATGGGTCATTCTAACTAGAATTATAACACTATAAAAGATAAGTGGAATGTAAATGAATGGACCAGTATGTTTGTTCAAGAGGAGAAAAGGCTTAAGAATCAGAGGATCCATACCACCAATTTGGTAGGTAATCAAAGAGCTAGAAAGAAGCCTAAAAGAAATTATGGCAAGGGCAAAGGCAAGCAAGGACCATTTAAAGTTAATGAATCCTCTAGTCAAATTTATAAGAAGGAATATAAAGGTGATAGATGCCATTTTTGCAAGAAATTTGAACATTATTAGAAAGATTACCTAAAATGTAAAGGTTGGTTCGAAAAGAAAGATAATACTTGGTGGATTGATTATAGTTGTACCACTCCTGTTTCGAATACCTTGCAGGGATTTCTTACAACCCAAACCATAAACCCAAATGAAAAGTTTGTTTTGATGGGGAACCGTGTCAAAGCTGTAGTTGAAGCCATAGGAACTTATCGTTTGATTTTAGATGCTGGATATCATTTAGATTTATTTCAAACACTTTATGTACCTTCTATTTCCCGTAATTTAGTTTCCTTATCTAAACTTGATTATGTTGGTTATACTTTCAAATTTGCGAATGGATGTTTCATATTATTTAAACACAATTGCCTTATCGGTTATGATATTCTTCACGATGGTTTATATAAGTTGAATCTTAATAACCTTTTTGTTGAAACCCTACTAACCCTGCATCATAATGTTGGTACTAAATGTGGTTTAATTAATGAAAATTTAGCTTTCTTGTGGCACAAATATTTAGGTCATATTTCCAAGAAAGACTACCAAGATTGGTAAAGAATGAAATTTTACCAGATTTGGACTTTACTGATTTTGGTGTGTGTGTAGATTGCATTAAGAGAACGCAAACCAAACATACAATGGAAGGAGCCACAAGAAGCACACAGATTCTTGAAATTATACACATTGATATATTTGGACCTTTTGATGTTCCATCTTTTAGTAGATAAAAGTATTTCATCACATTTATTGATGACTTTTCACGTTATAAATATGTCTATTTATTGCAAGAGAAGAAAGCATCAAATGCATTTGTTTACGAGGTGGAAAGACGATTAGATAGAAAGGCGAAAATTATCAGATCTGATAAGGGTGGTGAATTTTATAACAAATATAACGAGTCAGGACAATGTTCAGGTCCATTTGTCAAATTTCTTGAAAAGCATGGTATATGTGTTCAATACACAATGCCAAGTACACCACAAGAAAATGGTGTAGTAGAAAGGCGCATAATCGTACATTAATGGATATAGTTAGGAGTATGTTAAGTAATTCATCTTTACCCTTCTCATTGTAGATGCATGCATTGAGGTATATTGTTTATGTGTTAAATAGGGTTCCTAGTAACGCAATTCCAAAGACTCCTTTTGAAATATGGACTGGAAGGAAACCTAGTCTAAGGCATTTATATGTTAAGGGTTGCCCGACAGAAGTAAGAATTTATAATCCACATAAAAAGAAATTGGATCCAAGAACTTGGTTTTTTTATTGGTTATCTAGAAAAGTCTAAAGGGTATAGATTTTATTATCTTAATCATACAACAAGAATTGCTGAAACTAGAAATGCTAGGTTCATTGAGAATGGTGACGTAGTGTAGTTACTGAAGAAATAAAAGTTCACTGAAGAAATAAAAGTTCAAATTCCCTTACCGACTTCTTCAATACATATTACTCCTATAGTTGTATAATAGTTTGACAATTTACAGGAGCAACAAATAAATGATCAAACACTTCCTGAAGAGTTGTGGTTGATGAACCTATTAAACCTACAATAAATGTTCCAATTGTAGAACAAACACAAGAAATAACATTAAGAAGGTCTCAAAAAGACCTAGACAACTAGCTCTTTCTAATGATTATGTGGTATATCTACAAAAGTTAGAGTTTGACATAGGAAATAAGGATGATCCAGTTTTGTTTTCACGAGTCGTTGAAAGTATTAATTCTATTAAATGGATTACTGATATGAAAGAAGAGTTAAATTCTATGGAGCATATTGAAGTTTGGGATTTAGTCAAATTGCCTGAAGGTTGTAAGAGAGTCAGATGTAAGTGAGTTTTTAAGACCAAACGTGACTCTTGTGACAATATTAAAAAGCATAAAGCTAAACTTGTTGACAAAGGTTATACTCAGAAAGATGACATTGATTATAAGGAGACTTTTTCACCTGTTTCAAAAAAAGACTCCTTTAGAATTATTATAGAACTAATGGCCCATTATGATTTAAAATTACATCAAATGGATGTGAAAACAACCTTTCTTAATGGTAATTTAGAGGAAGATGTGTATATGGATCAACTTGAAGGATTTTTAATTGAAGGAAAGGAAGACATGGTGTGTAAACTTAAGAAGTCAATATATGGATATAAGCATGCTTCTCGATAATGGTATCTTAAGTTTAATGATACTATTGCATTCTTTGGATTTAAAAAAACATTATTGAACGGTGTATATATCTAAAAATCAGTGGGAGTAAGTTCATGTTTTTGGTACTTTATATTGATGATATCTTGTTAGCTACAAATGATATTGGTTTAATGCACAACACGAAAAAAATTCTCTCTAAGAATTTTGAAATGAAAGATATGGGAGAAGCTAGTTATGATATAGGAACTGGAATATTTCATGACAGGTCACAAGGATTATTAGGCTTATCTCAGAAAGCTTACATTCATAAGGTCTTGGAGAGATTTAGCATGAAAAATTGTTTTACAAGTGTAGTTCCAATTCAGAAGGGAGACAAATTTAGTCTTAATTAATGTCCAAAGATGAATTGGAGCATAAGCAAATGGAAAATATTCCCTATGCATCAATTATTGGAAGCCTAATGTATGCCCAAACTTACATCAAACCAAACATTAGTTTTGTTGTTAGTATGTTAGGTAGGTATCAAAGTAATTCTGTATTAGATCATTGGAAAGTTGCATAGACAGTTTTGAGATATCTACAAGGTACTCAAGATCATATGCTCACTTATATGAGATTCAATCATCTAAATGTGATTGGATATTCAGATTCAGATTTTGTTGGTTTCATTGATATTAGAAAGCCCACTTTTAGCTACCTTTTCTTATTAGCTAGAGGGGCTATTTCTTGGAAAAGTGTGAAGCAGTCTATCATTGCTGCGTCCACTATGAAAACTGAATTTTTAGCATGTTTTGAAGCTACAATTCAAGGTCTATGGTTGCGAAACTTTATTTCGGGACTTGGAGTTATAAATAGTATTGCCAGGCTGCTGAAAATTTATTGTGATAATTCTGCAATAGTCTTCTTTTCAAAGAACAACAAGTATTCTAAAGGTACTAAAGATGTGAAATTAAAATATTTGTCTATTAAAGAAGATGTTGGGACTCGATCTGAAAATCGGACCCCAACTGAAAAAACGAAAAACGGAGAGCGGAAACGAAACAAAAGAACGGACGAAATCACGAATCGAAAAACAAAGCGAAACGAAAGGCGAAAGTGTAACACCCCACTCCCGCAAGACCCGAACCCGACATCGATGGTAATATCCGAGTCTGTGCCCCCACGCAGGATGGCGTGCTACATCACTCAGTCCAAACAAACTCATTGTAAATTTTTTTTTAACGCGCATACATTCACAGCACAAATTATGCGGAAAACAATTTACATAGACAATGCACTGGCCTTGAGGCCCTTTTCATAAATACAATTAATTCCAGTCTGTTGATTTTACAAACTGACTTATTCAATAATACAGGA
>JANZLD010000235.1:5119245-5139468 GCA_026413575.1 Erythroxylum carthagenense | reverse complement strand
TTAAAATGGAAGTTGAAACAACTATAGTAACTCAACACAGAGCTATTAAGTTAAAATGGAAGTTGGTAGAATGTAAATATTTGATTAAACACAGAGCTATTAAGATGATGGATTAAACACAATATCGCACAAGTTTACATATGTTTTAGCGGGTTGGGAGAGATCAGTGCACGATTCTCGTATTTTTCTTGATACAATCGGTAATCCGATACTTAAATTTTCAAAACCACCGATAGGTAATTTTTGTAGAATTAAATATCTAAAATCTAAATTTTATAAGAATATTCATTGACATACTAAAATATATAATATTCTTATTCTTATATTTTTTTAAAATCATGTCCTTATAAGTCATTTTACATTAAACAGCTAATTGTACCAAACATCTTTAACAAACAGCTAATGTAATCCGCTGGTCAAACTAGCTGATAGAATCAGCTATCAGCTGATTGCCAAACAGGGCCAACGAATCACCTTGTTGAATGCCCTGACAGGTTTGGCTGGCTTGGTAGGAATACCATTTGCCAGAATACTCAACGAGGAAGATTGCAAACAAGCTGTGATCAATTGCAATAGATGAGAAGGAAAATGAATAACGTCCAAACAGAACCTTATAAAATCTTAGCTTATAGTATCAAATACTTTAAAGAAATCAATCTTTAGTAAGCAACTTTTGATTTTTTTTTAACCTATGTTATAGTCCTTCGTAAGTTCTTAGAACCAGCATGACGTGATCTCTATTTTTTAATTTTTATATAATTTTATAATGATTTAATACTGGTGAAATATTTTAAATTCTAAACATTTTATCTTATCGATTTAACTTAAGTTCAGTTTTTAAAATATTGATAATAATACATTAGAATATTTTTAATATATAAAAAATGTAAAATTTTGACTAAGAATTACTTAATATAGAAAAAAAAAACAATCAAATTTCGCCTTTCGGTCAAGCTCATATCTAGATATTGGTATTAATTTATATACATATATTGATTACATCGAATAATGTGCCAAATTCCTACAAAGAAACTATAAAATAGTAACTGCAAAATGTATATTATATACTATTTACGAAACTTATGTTGGTATCATCCCCTTTGTCGTGTACTATTCGACTTACATACATAATATAATCAACTCATTCTAGTCTTTGTAGGGTTGATATTTCAGTTACTTCGATGATATTTAAATTTAATTAAAATTTAATCAAACTTAAATTTAAAATAATCGAATTGATTCAATTTAAATTATTTTGAAGTCATTTAAAACAAGTAATTTTATTTAATAATTAAAAAAATTGACAATAAAATTGTTACCTTTTTTAATCAAATCTTATCAAAACGATATAATAAAAATTATTATATGATTTAATTTATTATCATTTTTATTTATTTTTCTCATTTAAATTATTGAATTGTTTTGTGATTAATAATATATTTTTATTAAAAAATTAATTCTAACTTATAAACCTAAAAGAATAGGTATGATCCTCATCCCCTACTTAATTTACTATTTTTTGGGTATTTTAAAATTATGTACATATTAATTCTCAGTTTATGTTTTCCTAAAGTATAACTATTGATTAATGGAGAATTATACTTCTTTTTTGCCACTATACTAATATTTCGATAATTACTATTCTAATATGTTAATCCAAAACTTCGACTAAAAGGAGCATAATTAATCTATAAAATATAATATACTTAGGATATATGATAAATAATTAAAATGAATTATGTACAAAAGGATCACTATATATAGTTTTATAATGGTCTTCCTAATTAAAGTTACATGTGATTTTTCTGTTTGGTTAATTCCTGTGTTTTTAAACTCGAACCGGATCGGGCGGTTCGACCGGTGATCGGTCGGTAGTTCGGTCCGGTTTATCTTTCAAAACTGGTTATAAATTGACCCAATCTGAACCGGTCAAAACCGGTCAATTGACCGGTCGGACGAGTCCTACCTGTCTAACAATTTTTTTATTTTTTGAATTTTTTAAATATTTTTAATATTATATATAATTAAATATAATTATTGCATAATTATTATGTCATATCGGTTCGATCGGTGGTTGAACTGGTCGAACCGATCAAACCGGTGACTAGTAAGGCCACCAATTTAATGACCGATCCAGGTTTCAGAACATTGGTTAATTCTTATCACTAACTAACACATCTCCCTATTTTCTTATAAAAAATAATTTAAATATTTAAATTAATTTTATTGTTTTAAAAAACGGAAGTTAAATTATAAGATAAAATATTTGGTATTTAAAAAGTTTATATGACTATCTTAAAATTGGCTTAAAAAATGAATAAATTTAAAGAATTTGATCCTTTATTTAAATTTTAATTAAAAAAGAAAAAATTAAATTAAAATTAGTTGATTTATTTTAATTTAAAATAATTAATTTATAAAAATTAATTAATTAATTAATTAATTTTCAACAACAAAAGTATTAGAATAAATCGAAACGGAAAGTTAATTATTGAATTAGAAAATTGAAGGTTTAAAGTTAAACGGCAATCATAAAATTTAATTTAAAAATCAGTTTTAGTTAAATCTTGTTTTTCTTCCGTTGACTTGAAACGTAGATCATTCCTGGAAGAAGCAAGCGTAGGAGTGAAAATATCAAATTTACCATAGCGGAAATGGCAACAGCAAGTGGAGAAAAACAAGCAGAAATGGACACATGGTCGGATTGAAAATTCGATTAATTTGATTTACGAAAGCCAAATGGCCCATGGTCTCTTAATTTGTTCATTGAGAAAGTTCATTCTTAATAAAGGAAGAATTTCAGGAGAGCTCTCTGTTGTTAATGTTAAGCTCCAATTCTGAACCAAACAGCATCCTCTCTATCTTTCCGTAAGTCCCTTTCACAATCAAGTTTTGATTTTTATCTGATTCTCTATCTGGGTTTTTGTGGGTTTGGTATGTTCTGACCTTTCACTGTTATTTCTTCTTTTCTCTTTTTTTTCGTCCTTATAGTTGCTTTTGTTTCAGAGTTGGATATGTGATGGCATCTGTGATCTCTGAGATTATTTGATTATATGCAAATAAAGATTTTCCTTTTTTGATTCTTATCGTAGTCGTGTTCTTCAGGGGCTTTTTCTTGGAAAATGTGTTATTTTTAGGGAATGTTTTCAGGTTTGGTTAAGTTAAATGACTTTTCCTGGAAAAGGGATTCTGATTTCGTTTATATTGAGTTTTTCTTGATTATATATGCAATTTGAGTTAGGAACACGTATGGATTTGCCAAAAAGTTTCCATTTTGTTTGTTGTTTGAACTAAGCAAATGGAAAAACGGTGGTTGTGGTTCAGTTCCATATCAGCCAACGTGGAGCTAAAATACGGGTTTCCGCTTGGTAAATCAATGGACGGTTTAAGTCGTACTGAAAATTGTCATTCCTCTCACCAAGCATAGAGGAGAAGAAGCTGTTAGACAGTTGTTCTATATCTTTGAAGCATTTCTTTTCGTTCTTAACTGTTTGTGCTTATTTTGTTTCAGGGTTTTATCAACTCTATGGATTCTAAACCAAAAAGAAGAACAGTTGTAGAGAATGGGGATACCGGAGAGGACTTAGTACTGGCCACTTTGATTGGAAATGGGGAAGATGTGGGTCCTATTGTTAGGCATGCGTTTGAAATGGGGCGTCCTGAAGCACTCCTTCAGCAGCTCAAGTCTTTTGTAAAGAAGAAGGAAATTGAGATTGAGGATCTCTGCAAGACCCACTATGAGGACTTTATTCTTGCGGTGGATGAACTTCGTGGTGTCTTGGTTGATGCTGAAGAGCTAAAAAGCGAGCTTGCAAGCGACAATTTTAGGTTGCAAGAGGTTGGCTATGCTCTTTTGACCAAACTTGAAGAACTTCTTGAATCCTATTCGGTCAAGAAGAATGTCAGTGAGGCCATTAAATTGTCAGAGATTTGTGTTCAAGCTTTGGAACTTTGTGTTAAGTGCAACAATCACATGCCAGAAGACCAGTTTTATCCAGCTTTGAAAACAGTGGAGATGATTGAGAGTAGATGCTTGCAGAATATCCCAATGAAGGTTCTTAGAACGGCAATAGAGAATACCATTCCAGTTATAAAGACTCATATTGAAAAGAAAGTAACTAGTCAATTTAATGAATGGTTAGTTCACATTAGAAGTTCAGCAAAAGATATTGGGCAAATGGCAATAGGTCGTCTTGCATCAACTCGTCAAAGGGATGAGAAAATGCTGGACCATCAGAGGAAAGCCGAGGAACAGAACAAATTGGGATCAGGAGACCTTTTATTTACTTTAGATATTGAGGATGTTGATGAAGATTCTATGTTGAAGTTTGATCTCATTCCCCTTTACCGTGCTTATCATATCCATGCTTGCCTTGGAATCCAGGAGCATTTTGGAGAATATTACTATGAGAATCGGATGTTGCAACTAAGTTCAGACTTGCAAGTTTCTTACTCTCAGCCGTTTATTGAGTCTTATCAGACATACTTTGCTCATATTGCAGGATATTTTATAGTGGAGGATCGAGTCATGAGGACTGCCGGAGGTCTTTTGTCTTCAGATCAGCTGGAAACAATGTGGGAAATGGCTGTAACTAAAATCACATCCACCTTAGAGGAGCAGTTTTCCCATATGGATTCTGCAACCCATCTTCTCCTGGTGAAGGACTATGTCACTCTTCTTGGGGCAACTCTCAGACAGTATGGTTTTGAAATGAACCAAATCTTTAACTTACTTGATAATACACGAGACACGTACCATGATCTTCTTTTGGCAGAGTGTCGGGAGCAAATTATTAATGTCATTGCCAACGACACATATGAGCAGATGGTAATGAAAAAGGATACTGATTATGAAAACAATGTCCTGTCTTTTCATCTCCAGACATCAGACATAATGCCAGCTTTTCCATATATTGCACCTTTTTCCTCCATGGTACCTGATACTTGCCGTGTTGTTAGATCCTTTATCAAAGGGTCTGTTGATTACTTGTCTTATGGGGTGCATACACAATTTTTTGATACTGTTAGAAAGTATTTAGATAAGATCTTGATTGATGTGTTAAATGAAGCTATACTTACTACAGTTCAGAGCAGTGCTATTGGTGTATCTCAAGCCGTGCAAATTGCCGCTAACATATCTGTTCTTGAAAGAGCTTGTGATTTTTTCCTTCGACATTCTGCCCAACTATGTGGCATTCCTATCCGATCAGTTGAGAGGCCTCAAGCTGTTTTAACGGCCAAGGTAATGCTGAAGACTTCTAGGGATGAGGCTTACCTATCTTTACTGAATTTGGTGAACATTAAATTAGATAAGTTTATGGCACTAACAGAAAACATCAACTGGATAGCAGAAGAGGCATCTCAGAATGTTAGTGATTATGTAAATGAGGTTTTAATTTACCTGGACACCATTTTGTCCACTGCTCAACAGATTTTGCCTATGGATGCTTTATACAAGGTAGGGAGTGGTGCTCTGGAGCACATCTCCTATTCATTCGTTTCAGCTTTTCTTAGTGATAGTGTCAAAAGATTCAATGCCAATGCAGTCCTGGTTCTCAGCAACGACTTGATGATCTTAGAAAATTTTGCCGATGAGAGGTTTCACGGCACTGGTTTGAGTGAGGTTTACACAGAAGTTAGTTTTAAAGATTGCTTAATTGAGGCACGACAATTGATTAACCTTTTATCAAGCAGCCAGCCGGAGAACTTTATGAATCCTGTGATTAGACAGAAAAACTACAACACATTGGATTACAAGAAGGTGGCCACGGTCTGTGAGAAATTCAAGGACTCTGCTGATGGAATGTTCGGTAGCCTCTCCAATAGAAATACAAAGCAAAGTGCGAAAAAGAAATCAATGGATACGTTGAAAAAAAGGTTGAAGGACTTCAATTGAGAGTGGTTGGAAATCTGGAGCATTAACAATTGTAGCTCGTTTATGTTTCCTATTCTATTGATACATCTTTTGTTAATCTTCTACTGGCTGAAATGCTGATTAAATTCATTGTACAATAGATCTTTCTTTTTATTCAGTTCCACTGTCCCAAGATGCTACTTCCGCATCTTATTCATTCATTTGTTCTGTAGCGCAGAAAAAGAAATTTTTATTCAACATACATTGCTTTGTTGTTCTGATAGAATCAGAGATTTCAACAGTTGTGCTTCCAGTGTCAAAGGTAATTAATTCCTCATAACTGGTTGTTGGTTTCCTTCCATGATGAAATCTAGGACATACTGCAAAAGCTCTCCATGTAAGTAGGTAGCTTTCTTTTACCCTTTCTCTCCACCTCGTAGCTCTCTCACAAGGACACACACGAAAATAGTTGAATTTTATGGTAGTTTATAGCTGTAGATCCTTCATAATTTTGTGGGGCCTTGCTGCAAAGAAAATTTTCTTACTTTGGTGACACTACAGCCATTTTCCATCATATTGTTTCTAACCACAGCTGTTAGAAACAGCAGATACTTTTATATCAGTGTATCACTGCTGGTTTTTCTTTGAACATTTTTGAGCTCTATGTAATGCTTCCAGACGGTATCAATTCTCTTGTATTGTGACATCAGACTTAACATTTCTGAAGAATCATTGTGCCTTACTGGTTTAGTTAGTATGCAACATGCAGCATTCTGTGTTTCTGGATTGCATTTATGTTAAGACTCATCAATCCGTATTCTAAAACGTATGCTGGCGATGGTCTACGCATTTCCTGAGATCTATGCATTCATTGTTTTGACAATTCCAGTGCAAAGTATTCTTTCTTTTTTTTTTTTGGGACTCATGTTTCATATTGAAGAACACTTGTATAACATAGTGTTTAGGGATTTTCATGTTGCGCATAGAATAGAATGCTTACAGCTTTCTGCTTGGAATGGGCAGAGCAAAACGACCTTTCAGGACAAACTTTCCACATTCCTAACAACATTTGTCTGTTGTTCACTAGCAGTGCTCCTGGTAGACTGATTCGGGAGTACCCGATGCTGCCAAGCACATCAAGTGCTTCCTCTTTGCCAAGTGTTAAACTTTTACCATTTTATTTAATAAGCGAATGGCTAAGTCTCCTAATAATTAAATTATTAAAATGAATTTTGCAAATTAAGCAAACTTAATTGAAAATTTTAATTTAACAAATCCCACTAAAAATTTTCTCATAAATTCTTATTTCTTTTTAAAATAATATTATTGCATTTTTTTACATTTATATAATAAACTTTCAAAAAAAAGATAATCTTGGATTAATTGAGAATTGGGAATTATTAAGGAGAATGCTTTTTTAATTAAATTTCAAAGATAAAGAGAATGATAGTGGCTCCACAGGCTTTAATCTCCCTAGGCAGCATTTTCAATGATTAATTCAGGAAATACACGAATAAATAATTTTATGACAAAATAATTATAGAATAAAATACAATATTACTTAATTATTTTTAAATTCAATACTTATTATTTTAAAATTATAAATAAATTAAATATTAATAAAATATAACAAACTTGTGTAATAATTAAATAATAATATAAAGAGTTAAATAATAAATTCACATGAAAAAAGAGTATTAATCCATAATTATATAATGTCCTTTTCTCTCCTCCCTACATAGCTGGTTACTGCCCGACTTTAACAAACTGATTAGCCGCAGCCGCTGTCTACGACGGTCACCGGAGTAAAGTAGAAGGTAATCTCTCTCCGTTTAGGTGAGAAAAGCGGTAGCTTTTGCACTGTAGGTTGTGGGATTTTCATGTTATCTTTTTCAATATAATCTATTGGGATTTCTTTCAAGTATTTGTCTTTTGTTTGTTTCTAGATTTAGAGGGCAACAAGGAATCATAAAATTGTTGTCTTGAGGGTTCATGGGTTTTACTTTTCATATGCTTGAAAAAAGAGTTGATTCGTTATTTGCTTCTCTGGTTAAAGTTAACTTCATCACTTTTGAGTATAAAGATAGCAAAAGCTTGTTACTTTAGGTCTTTGTCTCTTATGGAAAAGGCTTACAGAAGATTGCAAAAGTGTGTCACTTTAGGTCGTTGTTCTGTCGTAGGAAGGTTAAGTATTCGACAAAAGGTTTCAGTGACAAACCATCGGTTTAAGCCTTGTAAAGTGCAACTACAAGTGTTTGATCCTTACCAAGTTTTATTTCTGCACTTTTTTCTGAATATCCTTCCTGGTCAATTTAGGTCATTGTTTTGTTGTAGGAAGGTTAAGTATTCGATAAAAGGTTTCAGTGACAAACCATCGGTTTAAGCCTTGTAAAGTGCAAACTACAGGTGTTTGATCCTTACCAAGTTTTAGTTCTGCTCTTTTTCTGAATATCCTTCCTTGTCAATTTAGGTCATTGTTCTGTTGTAGGAAGGTTAAGTATTCGACAAAAGGTTTCAGTGATAAACCATCGGTTTAAGCCTTGTAAAGTGCAACTACAAGTGTTTGATCCTTACCAAGTTTTAGTTCTGCTCGTTTTCTGAATATCGTTCCCTATTTTAATGAATAGACTTCCCTGAAAGCACATGCTTACTTGTTTTGTACCTTTAAGTTTACAGTTTTTTTCAGAAGAATTCTCTTCAGCTCCAAGACTGAAATTAACGGGAAACTCAAGTCAAGGGTAAGACTCTGTTTCTGGTTTTGGTTCATGTTTAGTCAGCTTATTGTTGACATGTACGGATAGTTTCAAATGAATGGTGTCATTATCAAATGTTATTTTTGAATTGCACATAGTTTTTATAACGTCTAAGTACCCTCTTCACTTTAGGGTGATCTGAAATTATTGTGTTTTATCTGTTATTTACTTGCTTTTGAAATTTCAAGCCTTTGCTTCATCCATTTATAAGTGCAAACATCAAACTTTTGGGTTTAATGTGAACTTGTATTAATGGTTTTAACCCTCTGGAACTCTTTTAGGTCAATCTTTATCACATATAATTTGTAGTTTGGATCTCCTGTTCATATTGCTTCCATCATCTTACTAATACATGTATTTGGTTTGTAAAAAATGAAATTGTATATGCTTCTAGTTTGAGTGGTTGTCTTCTTTTCTTCTTTTTTCCTTTTTTTTTTTTTTGCAATAAGAGAGCAAAAAGATACCATTTTGTGGGAATTTCAGAATCAGTAAAGCTAGTCAGTGTGTTCTGATTTCAATTTCAGTTCAATGATTAGGCAAGTGATTGATATCTTTGTTTGTTTTAAAAGGTGGGCATAGTTAGGGCCAATCTTGTGGACGTAACAAAGCTCGGGAAAGTCAAAGATTTATCAAAGTTTGTAGCTACTGTGTGGATTGAATAAACTTTGAGCTGAAGAAATTTGGAAGATATGATTTTATCTACTCGGTATTTGTTGGATTTTACTTTGAATTCTCACAGTGAGCTCTGGTAGAGTCTAGTTTAGTGGTGACTAGAAGGCGTTTGACTAAATTCTGTTGAGAGACCACTATTGTAGAACATGGCTAGAAAAAGAAGCTCGAAACAAAAGCCTCAAAACCAGCTGATTAGGTCTCATAGTTCACTTACACTAAGACAAGAGAGCAGCGTGAAGGTCCAACCCAATGTTGTTACTCGGAATGCAAAGTCGTTCTTGAAACTTGATCACTTGCAAAAGCTTGCAGTATGGGCCAGTCAGGAAGCTTCAATCCCTCCTCTTTCTGTGTTCTTTGGCCGCCAACTTGCTGCTACTGCAGAGTCCATGGGAGTCCCTCCTGACCCTTCTTTGTTCTCCTGTCAGAAATGTGAGACTATTCTTCAACCTGGCTTTAACTGCACTGTGCGAATCAAAAAGACCAGATTGAAGGAAAGAAGTAAAAATAATAGGCCTATTACTTTGGCAAAGAACAGTGTGGTTTACGAATGTCACTTCTGTTCACATCAGAATAGGAAAAGAGGAACTTCAAAATGCTACATGAAAGATATATGCCCATCCAAGACTAAAGTGAAACCTACCAAGCCCATCCCACAGAAGTGTACCGACGACACGGGCGTTCAAGACGAAATAGCCATGAAGGAGGACACACCTTTGCCAGCAATACCTGGGGATTGTTCCATTGCAAACTCTCCAGTCACCCCACTAGTGAAAAGCGGAACTGCACTATTGGATGCAAAGAAGAGAAATAGGAAGAGATCTGTGTCTAAAAAACCAGAGGAATCTGACACTAATTCTGTTATGACAGCTTCTGAAGGTGCTGCTAGTGGATCGAGGAAGCGAAAGCGAAAACCTGGGATGAGCCTGAAGGAAATGGCTGCAAGCAGTGAGCGTGAAAGCAAACAGAAGCTTGTGGATTTGACAATTCCATTTATTTTGTAGCTAGGAAGATCGTAACACATGTTCTTCAATTTTGTAGCTTGATGTCTCTTGCTTTGAAAGATGTTACATGAACAGTTCTACATTGCATCAGATTACATAATCATTCTTCTTGGTATAAGATTCTTCATTTCTTTTTTATGTTCTCTGTTCTTTTGTTTCTTCGGTCTGCACTCTTTTCCATTGTCATTGAAGAGTTAAAGTGGAATAGTTAGCAATAAGGCCAGTTCATTGCATGCCCGCACCATTTGAAGATTGATTTGTCCCTTCATTTTTGCAATTTATTGATGTTGATAAATCTGTCATCTAGAATAGGTATTTTATTTCGAACTCAATTCAACTCAAATAAGTTCGAGCGAAAAGGAAAAATCATAAGATCTTGCAGTTCGGTTCCAGCCAGTCTCTTACCATTCAATCTATCATCAAATGGTCCAGCATTACGTGGAGAACGCACGATGAATGTGTAATTTAGTTTCAATTACTTGAGATCACGAGAGGAGAATCTTTGACATGAATCATTTAGTACACAGAAGTCGATTTCTGCAACACAAAATCTACCTTTATCTTCGTATCAGTGACGAGCAGATGGCAAATTAATAAGGTAAAAACAAAAACACACGGACAAAGAAGTTCAACGAAGTCTGAAAGCAATCAACCATACCATAGAAAGTGCGGACTCTGAATCACTTTTGGACAGTCTATGTGTCCACACAGAAATATAGCATTTGGCTTTCATTCTTCTGTCAAAATCATTTCTGGTACAGATTCACGCACAGAGATGACAAACTTTCCATCTCTATAATCAAGTTAACGTAAGAAGGGACGTCATGTTTTTGTTTTTGACGAGAAGTAGAGAAGTGAGTCTGCCAAGCCATTCATGAACAAGAAAAATCATTCCTGTAGAGAACGTGACTGTGCAATAATTGGTGACCATGCACGCTCTTATCAGTATTTCAGTGAACTTTTTTGTTGGCAGACGAATTACTGCTGATTATTGAGGCGGTGGTGGTGTGGTGACGATGGACGGTAGTGGAGTGGCAGTGGGATAAGAGACAGAGTTGAACAACTTTTTTGGGTCACGTCTGCCCACCGGTCGGCGCAAATAAAAACCATCCACGTTACTCGTTATAAGATTTCTAGAGATATAGATTCCTCAAGAAAGAAGATAACTAATTTGACTGCATTTGTAAATATCTTGTTCTAATTTAGATAATAGAAGATTAATATGCTTTTATAAATTTGTAACTATTATTTTTAAATACTTATTAAATAAATTATATAATGAATTAATAAATTCAAAATTAAGAGATATGATTGATTAAAATTATTATCAACATTAAAATCTCGAGACATTCAATTTTTTGATTCAACTTTTAATTTTTTAAACAACTTATTTTAATAATTCTTGTTATTGAAAATTGATCAAGTTATGAATTAATCAATTGATTTTGTAAATTAATAAGTTTTTATAAATTAAAATTAATTAATTAATTTTTAATTCACAATCTCTTTTTTTGACTATTCAAATTTTTTGATAAATAAAGATAATCTCTTTAAATCATATTTCAAATTCTTAAAATTTATTTAATTCTTAGCTAATTTTATAATAGTCTAACACTGATTGAACCTTAAATCTCTTATCTTAGTGATTTAATTTCCAATCCAATTCTTAAAACATTGATCAATGTACCT
Source organism: Erythroxylum carthagenense (assembly GCA_026413575.1). Lineage (NCBI taxonomy): Eukaryota > Viridiplantae > Streptophyta > Magnoliopsida > Malpighiales > Erythroxylaceae > Erythroxylum > Erythroxylum carthagenense. The sequence continues at coordinate 5,127,499 of JANZLD010000235.1, read as the reverse complement.
ATTAACTTTTAAAAACTACAAATAACGCTCTTATAATTTTAATTTTATAATATCTGTATTTTAAAATCAAAACTATAGAAATTTTATTTATAGTATTTAAAAAAATTAAAAATTTATTCTCACATATTTACTAAATTATAGTAAATATAAAAAAAATCAACCAATAACATTGTGTAAATTTATAAAAATGAACAGATATTGAAATTTTACAGATGCATACATTGAATATCAAACTTCAAAATCAATCTATAACATTGTGTAAAATTATAAAAATGAACAGATATTGAAGTTTTACAAATGCATACATTGAATATCAAACTTCAAAATCAATCAATAACATTATGTAAAATTAGAAAAATGAACAGATATTGAAGTTTTACAGATGCATACATTGAATATCAAACTTCGAAATCAATCAATAACATTCCGTAAAATTAGAAAAATGAACAGATATCGAAGTTTTATAGATGCATACATTGAATATCAAACTTTTGTTTATACTATAATTTTATAACTTAAACAAGACAAGAAGACCCTTAAATTAAAGATATCATTTCAATTTTCATGATTAAGATAGGTCCAATTACCTTAATTGAAATATAATTTTTAATTAGAACTATATTTTATCATTCTATTAGATAAGAACAACACCTGATAATGCAAATATAATTAATATTTTCGGTCAAACTAATAATTTTTTCCCTTCCAAAACGATAAATAGAAAATGACAAATTAGATTATTAATTTGTAAAATATTTATAAACTTTATTTTGGTATCACTTAGCAATAAACATAAGATTACAATTTTTATTATCAATCTGTAAAATATTTATAAAAAAATCTAAATCATTCCCCTAATTTTCAACCACGCATGAGAAGATCGTGTCCTTTTCTGCTTAGTCAAATTTTTGTAAGTGGTCACCGTCCTTGTGGACCAATTTCTGATGGGACTCCAATTATAACTCGACGTGTAAAAAGTTCATTCTTCGCTGGTCTTAGATTATGTGTCAACAATCGAAATGATGGTGTGTTTTAAAATAATTCTTATCATTTAATTATATATATGTATATGAATAATTTTGAAAATAATTCTTATCAAAATTAAGTTAAAAAATATTAAATGAATAAATTAAAAATGTTTAGTACTTATTTGAACTCTCTTTTTTATTTATAAAATAAAATTCTCGTAAATATATAAAAAAACAACTGCAAACTTTGCTCTAAAACTAATTTAAAATAATAAATACAAAGATAAACCTAATTGATTCAACAAATTCATTTAACATTACTTGGTAAATATAAGTTAGTCTATATGATAAATGAAAGAAATTTATTATTTTGTTTTCTAGGTGAATTTAGGTATATACAAAACTGTATATGTTCAAATATATATACTTTTTATTCTACTATTACCAAGTTAAGATGTCACCATATCAAAATTAGTCGGTCAATTTTTAATAATAAAAATTATTTAAGTAAAACAAATCTAGTTTAATCTACAGAACATGTTAAAAATTTTAATCAATGAAAAATATACACACATATATATATAATAAAAATAATCTTTTTATTAATTAAAAGTAAGATTTTACATTTTTAAACCTTTCCACAATTTGCAAATTGTTATTGTTGTATAAATTCATATAAGATTACGAAAGATCTTAAAATTCCTGCTATAAATATATACTGCACATGTCTTTATCGTCTTCCTAATTAGAGTCCAGATTTTCTGTCTAATATTATCCTGTCTTATTGTGTTCAATAAATCTTAGCTATTTATTTATATGGGTCCTATGTAGGTCTCGCGTAGATCTCACGTAAGTCCTGCAAAATAAATGACTAAGATTTTATGAGACAGAATAAGACAGAATAATATTAAACAGAGGATCTTATGTATTCTGATCGGTGCTCATATGATCGGGCTGAGTCACACTTTCGGCAACTTTGTAAGCTGTAGAAAATGAGAACCGGATCAAAACCAAACAACTCCTCATCAATGGAGGAAGCGACTCCAATTTTCTTTTTCATGTTTTACGGACACCTATCCCAAGAAGACATGATCTGCGCTTTTAAAGCAGATGGGGATCACACACACTCTGGGGGTCATCACATACTCTCTGGGTTTTGGTCGTTTTGGATGGACCACGCCCATTCAATTTTTATAGTTCCATAAAAATTAAATGAATGGATAGTCATAGGAACAGAAAAATGATAACAGTTGATCTGTTTCCATGCAATGGTTCATCATCTTACCACAATATTATTACTTCTTTAGATGAGATGGGCACAAGTCGTTCTTTCTTTGTTCGATATGTAGAGATTTCTGTTCTTGTTCTTGAATTTTTTTTATACATATTGGGTTATCGGTTTCTGGAATATAAATTATATTATAATTGGGAGTGTTTGCATTAATTTAGATGACTGAAGTATAAATAACATAACTAAAATTATAAAAATATTTATGATTTATTTTTCATGTTGAAATTATAATTACAAACCACAATTTTAATTTTAATTTAATTATATTTTTCTAGTTGTAAAATGTTCGATCAATTATATCAATATAACAATTTTCTTTTTTAAACAAAATTCTCAGTAAAATCAATTTTTAGGTAAAAAAAAGAATTCGTATTTTCAAATGATAGTAAAGAAGTTTGTTATTCTTATAGAAATTTTATTTTTCTAGAAAGATAAGTTTCTATATCCAAATTATATATTAAATGAATTCATACCTTATCAAATCCATATAAATTTTTTTTGCTAAAAGTATAAATAAATAATTATAGAATACATTGTACACAATCGTATTATAATTTAAATAATGGTAAATTATATTTTCACATATAATATTACATATAACATGTGAATATTGTTGTTGCAACTTTCTATCAACTTAACTACAATAACTGTCATATGCATCATTGGGTAAACATGAATTCATTCCAGTATTGCAAAATCATTGAATTCAAAACTATTCTTACTCTCCATTATTTTTTTAACCTGTGCGTTAGCATAAATAAGCTATTCAATGCAATAAAGACAAGAGTGGTACAGTATAATATTAAGGTCTACATGTGACATAAGACACAGCGTCAGAATCAAATCAGGCCGAATTTTCTTGGTCCCCTCTCTCTTATAATTGCCCTCTATCACTCCTTCATCGTTCTTGTCTGGACTCCAATGACCCGCCCCTATAAATTTCATCCTCAACCAGAAGGAAATGAAGGCAGAAGAGATCAGAAATGGAATTGGGAACCAAGAAAATGGTTGACATTGCCAAGAAAAAGGAAGAGGAAGAGGAGAAGAAAGTGGATAGCAGAGAAAATGAGAAAAGAAAAAAGCTTGGAGGTCTCAAAACAATGCCATTCATACTTGGTAATTCTTCTTTCTTTCTTTCTTTCTTTCTTTTTTTACATAATTTTTGTTCTTCTGATATGAATAGATTTCTAGAGTATTTTTTGGTTTCAAAAGACAACAATGTAGTTTTTCTTGCACTATATGGAAGCCATTTAAGCTACTGATTTAGCTCATTTGCTTATGTATCAATCAAAATGAATTAGAACTAAATAATACAGAAGAAGAAGATCCGAAGTTGATGGAAAGTTGTTTGATGATATATGGTAAAATTAGAGATAATTACATTGGAATCTTGTGACCCAAATTTTTATTGCAATATTTATATTTTAAAATTTATCAGTTTCATTTCTATAGTATATTTTCTGTTTATTTACATTTTTATGCCGTTTGAGTGAAAAAAACAGATGAAAAATAAAAAATAACTAAAAAATTATAAAATTTATATTATAAATAAAATATTTTTAAATATAAATCAAATAGAATAAAATAATATTTAATTAAATTAATATTGACTAATTTATTAAATAACTAATAAGAATTAATAAAAATTTTATCAAGAAATAGAAAAATATATTAAAAACTGATTTATCTACTTTTTTTAGCAAGAAGAATAGGAAATAGAAAAAAGAATATAATAAAAACCAAAGAAGAATATAAACAATATCATAAAAAATAGTTTTCAAAATATCATGATTAAAATAAAAGAAGTCGAACCTAAAACCTATACCAAATCAAATCTATGTTTTGGTTTCGTATGCCAAGGCCAAACCAAAGACTTGTTAGCTAGAAAACTACGCATTGCAGGATAAGAGCTTGAACTTACACAAACCTAGGTTTCTATGGTTTCTAAGCTGAATCAAGTACAAGTAACTGGACAAGTTCAGAGAACTTGATCATGTTCGTTACATGAATCTTGTGAAAAAACTGCCTGGAATTGAATCAAAACGTACTCAGTTTTTCTTTTTCTTTTTGCAGCAAACGAAATATGCGACAGATTCGCAGGAGTTGGATTCCATGCAAACCTGATATCGTATCTGACGCAGCAACTCAACTTACCACTTGTTAAGGCCTCTAACACACTAACCAACTTCGGTGGCACAGCTAGCTTAACCCCACTCATCGGAGCTCTCATCGCAGACTCCTTCGCCGGCCGATTTTGGACCATTCTCGTCGGTTCCATTATCTACGAGCTGGTATGCTTCTACTAGATAGACTCACTTTGTGTTCGTAAACTTGGTAATGTTTAATCAAACAATTATATTCTCACTAATATGAATGCTAACCTATGGTATGACTAACTATTAAAATCATTCATTTCTATAAAACTCAAAGTTGATTGCACCATTAAAACATTAAAATTCATATCAAAATGTTGGATTACAATTGTGGATAATGATTGGCTTCGTTATTACAATTGTGTTTGTATAATAGTCAAAATAAATATGACTCTTAAACTATAATTAAAAAATTGAAGATTTATTAAGTTTGAAAGACTTAATCTCGACCTAGAATTCAATTTATGAGATTTTTTTTGAGTTTTTAATTCGAACTTTAAGTTTGAAAGCTAAGGTAAAGTTCGATTTGTGTAGATTTGAACTTGTGTTAAATTCGGATGGGACTGGCCCTACTAAAGAAACCATAGAGAAACATATTAATTTTTGTAAGTACTGTCTATGACAGGGAATGATCAGCATCACCGTGTCAGCACTACTACCAACTCTGCACCCTCCACCGTGCCCTTCTCAGGTGAACTGCAAAGAAGCTTCATCGTCGCAGTTATGGGCTCTGTACGCCGCACTTCTCCTTACATCCATTGGCACCGGCGGCATTAGGCCGTGCGTCGTCACGTTTGCAGCCGACCAGTTCGACATGAGCAAATCGAGCGTGGCATCTCGTGGCTGGAACTTCTTCAACTGGTACTACTTCAGCATGGGAATGGCAACACTCACTGCATTAACCACCGTTGTTTATGTACAAGACAACATCGGTTGGGGTTGGGGTCTTGGGATTCCCACCATTGGCATGGCTTTATCGATCATAGCCTTCGTGTTTGGTTCTCATCTTTACAAGAAACTGAAACCTGGAGGGAGTCCTCTGGTTAGATTGACTCAGGTGATCGTCGCCGCCGTGAAGAAACGGAAATTGGTAACACCGAATGACCCTGGAGCTTTGTACCAGAACAAAGATCTCGATGCTCTTATTTCTGTTAATGGAAGACTCTTGCATACCGATCAGTACAAGTAAGTCAATTTACACACACCATCTTGTACCAAGGTTTAGGTTTTAACCAATCTGAAATTGGTCAGGTTTTTCGATAAAGCTGCGATAGTGACAGAGAGTGAAGCAACAGATTTCATGCAACCAAATCTATGGAACCTAGCGACCGTTCATAGAGTTGAAGAGCTAAAATCCATGATCAGATTACTGCCCATTTGGTCTGCTGGGATTTTGCACGTAACAGCTTCTTCACATCTAGGTAGCTTCGTGATTCAACAAGCTCGTTCCATGGATCGTCACTTGTCTCACTCCTTCCAAATCCCACCAGCTAGCTTGTCCATCTTCAGTATTTTAACTATGCTCTTCGGTCTCGTGTTATACGAACGCCTCCTGGTTCCATTCATTCGACGTTTCACTCGAAACCCCTCAGGCCTGACATGTTTGCAGAGAATGGGAGTAGGTTACTTCGTGAACATAATAGCCACCATTGTTTCAGCTCTAGTTGAGGTCAAGAGAAAAAATGCCGCAGCTCGACACAACTTGTTGGACGATCCTAAAGCAATCTTACCCATAAGTGTATTTTGGTTGGTTCCACAGTATTGTCTCCATGGAATAGCAGACGTGTTCATGTCAGTTGGGCACTTGGAGTTTTTGTATGACCAGTCACCAGAAAGCATGAGAAGTACAGCTGCAGCACTTTTCTGGATATCGTCCTCGATAGGAAACTACATAGGAACAGGGTTGGTGACACTGGTTCACAGCTACACTGGCCGTGAACATAACTGGTTACCTGACAGGAACCTTAACAGAGGAAAACTAGATTACTATTATTGGCTTGTGACTGGAATTCAGGTGATTAACCTTGTTTATTACATCATTTGTGCTTACTTTTACACTTACAAGCCCCTGGAAGAGGCCAAAGATGAAGAAACTGAACAATCTGAAGATAAGATACCTTACAAGAGTGTAAATGATTCAAACAAAATTGGAGAGGTAGAACTTGGGAAAAATCCTGAGACAGCATAGGATATATCTAGTACGTGGGTACTCTTTAGTGTACATTAAATTGCTGTCTCGGTGTATATTTGTCAGGAAATTAAACAGATAATTCAACCTTGTTATCAGTATTCTGATATTACCTTGCCTTAGATACTTTACTTCTCAATCATTTTTCTTGCTTGTTTCTCTCATTTTTTTATATGTTGGTGGTAACTTAGATTTCTCAGTTTTTTTTTTTCATATATATATCCTTTCTGACAATGAAGAGGGCCTTCCTTAATTTCTCTGCAATTTTCATGTTCCAAATCATTAATGAGAAATCTGAGATTATATAGATTTAGGAGCAGATACAGGCTTAAGTTGACTAAACCTTAGACCTAGTTTTTTAAGAAAAAATTAGGCCTGAGATTGTGTTAGAAGCAAAACAACATCATTTTGTATTCTTAATTTTAAATTTTTTTTGAGCTGGATCGAGTTTGGCTTCCTAACGAAAACTATAAAAATTTTGTATCTAAGTTTGACTAAGTTAAAATATTCTAATTCAATCAAATTTATTTTAATATATTATCTTTTATTTGATAACTTCATCTAATTAACATAAATTTATATAATTATTCAAAATTTAAAATTAAATCTAAATGCAACTCTCATCAAATATAAATAATTAAATTTAAATTCAAATATAAATTCGGTCAATTCAAACTTAATTCGTTAACTTTAGACAAGATTTAATTTGAGTTATAATTAATTTTATATTTCAAATATAAATTCAATCAAATCAAAATTAATTCATTAATTATAAAATTAAAATTTAATTAATTTTTTTATGGTAATAAAAAAAATTATGTGATCCGTAAGTATAGACTCACATATCTCATAATAAAATAAAAATTATTTTTTAAAAATTAAAATAACCAAATAATGGTACTGATTTGGAGTTGATTACTTTTACTAAAAATACTGATAACCAAGTTACCTCTAAAGGTAGGGTCCCAAAAATAAGCCTATTGATGATATTAACATTCATGGCATAAACATCTAAAGCGCACGAGTCAAAATGATATTATTTTATATTTTTAAATTTTTTTAAAAAATTAAAAATGGGCTTTAGCACAACTCTAAAATCTGCTTGGCCACTTTTATTTTTAATACCAAACATCTAATAATATGCGATCTTATTTATAATTAATAATTTTTTTATAATTAATAAAAAAATTAAATATATATATATATATGTGGATATTTTATATCAAACTTTAAATTAGATATTTATAAGTTTAGAACCTAATCTAAATTTAAACTTATTAATTTTAGATTAAAATAAATTAAACTAATTTAAATTTGAACTTTTCTACTTAAATAAAAGATTTGTAATTAGTCATGTAAAAATTTATTTTCAATGATGACTTAACTACAATTTTTTTGAGCACGGGTTGGTTATTTCTATTTTTTTATATCACCCTGTGTCCTTTCCATCTCATCCATCTATTAACAGAGGGCACCTGGGAATAGAAACTGGGAATTTGATCCCAATTTTTTTGCCTCAAGATTGCTTATTTCTATAAAGCAAGAACCAAAAATTAATATATTGACTCCAAGTCAACTCACATGGATTAGCACATAAAAGGAAACAAAGTAATTTCCTAGATAAGGCTAATTTGTTATTTGGAATCAAAAGGTT
>JANZLD010000235.1:5108082-5119145 GCA_026413575.1 Erythroxylum carthagenense | reverse complement strand
CAAAAATTAATATATTGACTCCAAGTCAACTCACATGGATTAGCACATAAAAGGAAACAAAGTAATTTCCTAGACAAGGCTAATTTGTTATTTGGAATCAAAAGGTTCTTATTTTTGTTATTTATAATACGACCCATAAAAATCTTAGGCTAATTTTTTTTTCAGATTATGTATTTTGATTAAAAAAACAAAATTCTCCGTCTACCTATCTTTTTGGAAACTTTAAAACAGAATTCAAATGTTCAGTTACTCCACGTCATCGTCAAGTCAGCAGCCTGAGGCTGAGCTATGTTCCAAGTCACACAACAGACACCGACGATGGACCAGATAGTGCGTGGAAGGCGTATGCCTTTATAAAAATGGGCACGAGCAAGAACAGTGTACACGTAGATCGACATGTCAGCTAGGCAAAAGAAGTGTAGCCGACACGTGCTTCTTCGAATCGTCAGTAGTCAGACACACATCGTACCAGGTTCGTGTGTGGACGCTGGAAGAATCGAAAGTGTGTTAATAATCGTCAACGCTTGGTTGTAAATTGTAACATCACTAGTTTAAGTCATGGTTGTCTTGTCAGGTTTTACATAAATGTGTTGAAAAAGATGACCGAAACATAATTGTAACAGCGCAACCACAAGTGGCAGGAGGAAGAAACAATTAACAAGTCAATAACACACTTTTCTGAGTTTCAGATATATGATCAGTACGAGTTCCGTATGCACACCACCCGAAAAGTCTTCGTAGGAGATGCAATCGGATATGGAGTTGGAGAACGGGAACAGACCCGGAAAGGATAAACGAGAGGAGAAGAAGAAGAGTGAAAATGGCAAGAGCAAGAAGGTTGGAGGCGTCAAAGCAGTACCTTTTATTCTTGGTGAGTTCTCATTAACTTCTTGAGTACCTTGAATTTACAAGCTTTCATGTTAATTTAAAAGCTTTAATCAGACATGATTTGAGGATGAATTCGGGATTAAAACCATGTTTATGATCTTATGACAGCAACTGAAGTATGTGACAGATTCTCGAATGTTGGTTTCCATGCCAACTTAATATCATATTTGACTATAAAGCTTCAATTGCCGCTCGTAAAGGCCTCAAACATTGTCAGTAACTTCGATGGAACTGCTAGCTTGGTGACGATGGTTGGAGCTTTGGTTGCTGATTCCTTTGCTGGCAGATATTGGACCATCGTAATTAGCTGCATAATCTATGAACTGGTAATTGTTATCTCTTCTACTGTGTTCGTATGTGTTTAAACTGAATTGCCAAGTTCAGATAAAATCCTGGAACATCGTGTCTTTCCTGAATCAAATGGAACACACTCTCAAAATGCATATATAGCAGAACAGCAGCATTCTGTTAGTTTGGAGAGTTCATGCGATGTTGAAGAACTACTCAAAATTGAGACTTCTGACATTCAAATTCCTGTCTTTTGTCACAGGGGTTGATTAGCCTTACTACATCAGCAGCCATCAAGTCACTAAACCCGCCAGAATGCCAGAACCTGGTGAACTGCAAGGAAGCTTCAGGGTTCCAGTTAGGAATCCTGTACATGTGTCTCCTCCTGATAGCAATTGGATTAGGTGGAGTCAGGCCTTGTGTTCTTTCTTTCGCTGCAGATCAAATCAGTATGGATAAAAAAAGTGTTGAATCCCGAAGCTGGAATTTTTTCAGTTGGTATTACTTCGCACTCGGTGTTGCCAGGTTATCGGCACTTACCATAGTTGTTTATATTCAGGACAACATAAGCTGGGGTGTGGGTCTAGCAATACCAACAGTGGCCACAGGTCTTGCATTTATCCTGTTTATAGGTGCTTCTCGACTTTATAAGAAGGTAAAACCAGGAGGTAGTCCCTTGACAAGATTAGCTCAGGTGTTAGTTTCAGCCATCAGGAAGAGAAAAGTTGTGCTACCAGAGGACACAGGGCTTCTGTATCAGAATAAAGAGCTTGATGCTGCCATATCAGTGAATGGGAGGCTTCTGCACACTGATCAGTTCAGGTCAGTTCATTAATCAAACCAAGGATCTTTTCAGGTTTCTTACTTTGTGCTCTGATTAATCAAACCAAGGCCTTCAATCTTTTCAGGTGGCTTGATAAGGCTGCAACAGTGAGAACAAATGACGAGATGAACCCGCCAAATCTGTGGAAACTGACAACCGTGCACCGAATTGAAGAGTTGAAATCATTGATCAGAATACTTCCAATTTGGTTGTCAGGAGTAATTTTTGTTTCTGCTACTTCACATCAGGCCAGCTTTCTAATACAAGAATTGCGAACCATGAATCGTCACCTAACAGACTCCTTTCAAATCCCACCAGCAAGTTTTGCCGTGTTCAGTATTCTGACTCTTCTAGTTGGAGTTGCTCTGTACGATCGTGTCTTCGTTCCGATCGCCCGTCGCTACACAGGAAATCCTATGGGAATTACATGCCTACAAAGAATTGGCGTTGGCCTTGTCGTAAGTATCCTAGGAACCATTGTTGGTGCACTGATTGAGATGAAAAGAAAATCAGTGGCAGCTCACTACAATTTACTGGATTCGCCTAAAGCAATCATCCCAATTAGTGGGTTCTGGTTAGTTCCTCGGTACTGTCTCTTTGGATTAACAGAAGTTTTCAGGACAGTTGGGACATTAGAATTCCTTTATGATCAATCACCAGAAAGTATGAGAAGCATCGCCATAGCACTTTACTGGGTAGCAAATGCCATTGGAGACTATTTAAGTGTTTTGGTGGTGACACTAATTCACAAGTACACTGTCCACAGGACTAACTGGTTGCCTGACAGGAATCTAAATAGAGGGAAGCTAGACTACTACTACTGGCTAGTTACTGGTATCCAAGTTGTGAACTTAGTTTATTATATTGTTTGTGCTTGGTATTACACGAGTAAACCAGTAGAAGAGGTCAAGAAGGAAGATGATGAAGAAATTGAAGATGATCATCCTAGAAATGGAGTAGTAGAGAATGGAAAATCTGAATCTGTTGGTTTCCATATCAAACTCTTGAAAGCATCACTTCATTTGTGCTCTTCTGGATTGCTTAGGACTTTTGTTGATCCACACACTTCCGAGGAACTGGACAGAGCAGGTTCATAGACATATTTGCTTTAAGAAAATATAGGATAAGTTTTTTTTTTCTTTTTTCATGTTCTCAAACATGTAATACATCGAACAACTTATTTGGTATATAGAAATAAAAATAGGTCGGGTCGGGTATGAAGCAATAAGAAAAGACAAACAACAAAGCAACACTCTTAATTGAAAGGAACATTAGGAATTTTTTTTAGTTTAATAAAGATTATTATCAACTATAGCAAAGCTAACTCAATATTAGTTCACACAATATTACATATTACAAGAACAAATGAAATATAACAACAGGAGTTACAAATTTCATCTAGTTTTTGTTCCCGTAAAGAAACACAATAATTTACTCGTAAAGAAAGTTTGAAGTCAACAAAATATGAGAGCATTATTAATTAAATATCCAATATAAGGTTTAAGAAGCCTATTTGTCAACTTGACGAAACAATCTTAATTTAAAAGAAAATAGAAACTTAAGAACATGCCTGCAAAGAAGACTCAACGATCATCACCTTAAGTGTGTTCTGGCTAGTTCCTCAGTATTGCCTCTATGGATTAACAGAATTTTTCTGAGTCCACAGTTTCTACATATACCTATCTAATACAGTGTAAATGAGAAGCTACTTGATGAGAATAGGTGGTATAACTTTGATGAGAGCCACGTATCCCCCATTAATGAAGAAGAAAAACAAGCTGAATCTGCTATGAACTTTGCTTCTGTGTTCAAAAACAGACACAAGTTTTGGGATTTGCCGCTGTCAAAAACTGAGAAACAAAGTTGACTTCTTCCATGTCCATATCTGGTGAATCTACAAATTCCAACCAGGATCATTCAGGGATCAGGGTAGGTTCCAGGTTTTTTACAGAACTAGTGCTCATAGGCATCTGAACGTATTCAAAGTTCATAACAGATTCGTATAGATTTTTTTTAGATACACCAGAAAATGGAGATTCTTATTAAAGTAAGCAAAATATTCGTAAAGCCAACTCGATTTCTTGATCGAAAACACAACTTCAAGATTCAACAGCTGAAGCTCCAGTAATTCTTTCCTTCACTCTCACACGCAACCCATCCTTCATCCTAAGGGTTAAAGACAGAACGCGCTCTGGATTCTTGTCCTTGTCCAATACATCGATCTCAAATCGCTCGATCACCGAGGCAGCTATCGATTTCATCTGAATATATGCCATGTCCTTTCCAAGGCAGATCCTAGGTCCAGCGTGAAAAGCTGAGAACTTATAGGAACTCTCATGTCTGCATATACCGTTCTCAAGCCACCTTTCAGGTTTAAACTCATGGCAGTCCTCTCCCCACAGATTCTCCATCCTCCCCATGGCATATGCAACGTAGGTCACAAACCACCCCTTTCGAACAACTGTTCCGTCCGGCAATGTATCATCGGCGTTACAAGCTTTTGTGTTGATAGCCACTGGTGGGTACAATCGCAATGCCTCTGAAATTGCGGCATGCAAGTATTGCATGTCTCGGAGCTCGTCAAAACTGTAAGTGTCACCGATTTTCTTACCACTAAGTGCCCGTGTTGCCTCGAGCTCCTTTAGTATGTTCCTCTGCACATTCGGGTTTGATGACAATAGCCAAAAGAACGAACTCAAAGCTGAAGATGTTGTGTCACGGCCTGCAAGAATGAAGCTGATTACTATGTCTCGGAGAAATTCAGGTGATCTGTCGAAGTTTCCAATGAATCGGGAAAGCAAATCCTCGTCCTTCTTGTCTGTCTTTTCTTCCATTCTCGACCGTATAATCTGATCAGCAAATTTATGAACAGCACTGATCGATCTTTTGAGCTTTCTTTCGGTTCCCAAGTTGAAAAACTTCTTGAATTTCCAAGTTAATTGAAACACACTCAAAAACCTGTTGGAAGACAAGAGTGCCGCCTCTTCAAAAGCTTGCATGAAGTCGCTACCGGCAGTTCCATCACGGCCAAGACATGCGGGGTCGACGTTGAAAGCCACTTTACATATATTATCAAATGCAAACCTCTCTAACAGGTCCTGAAAATCCACCACCTTCTTCATCTCTGCAGCTCTTGATAGAATTGGAATCAACCTCGTCGAGATCTCAGCTTTCACGTTGTCCATAACGAAGTTGCGAAGCGACTTGGTGTTAAACTCGTAACTAGCTGTTTTTCGTTGAACCTTCCATAGATCACCATCCGAGTTAAAGATTCCTTGTCCGAGAAAATCTTCAAGAATGGAAGTGAATCGCTTGCCTTTGGTATAGTTCTCGAAGTTGGTTTTGAGTATGTACTCGACATTTGAAGGGCTAGCGGTGAGAAGACCTTGGAGTTTTACAGGTCTGACAAAGTAAGCAGTGTTATTGAGGGAATTACTCAGTACTTCTACAGTCCAATCCAGGAAACGACGGCGGTTTTTCCAGAAGTCCGGTAAAGCTCCGACGATAGGGTAGATTCTGAATCCATCGACGTTGTTGTTACAGGGTTTTTTCTGTTGTTGAGGGAAGATAAGGTAGAGGTAGAAGGAGAGAGCAAACACAATAAGTAAGAGAATATATAAGGAGAATTCCATGAAAACGGATATGGAAGATGAAACAGAAGTATGTTATATGCTTCTTCAAGATATCTGTAACTTTGAGGGTTTTTATCATGGAGGGATTGCTTGAAGAGGTGGACATATGAGTTTCCATGCATTGTAGAAGGACTTTCGTCCATGTCTAATTCGAAGTTCAAATTACCTGGAACATTGAGTTTTAGAGTAAGATGACACTAAAGAAGAAACAGATTTCGGTATATCACCCTAGAATCTAATTAAAATGAGACCCTTTTAAGAGTATACTCTATAGATAAAACAAAATTAAGTAATATTTTTGCTATTTTTAATGAAATTATTACTAAAATCATAAATTCATAATTAGGACATATAACATATTTTTATTTACTTTCTGTGTTTGTTTTTATAATTTAATCCTAACATATATTTGTAGATTTTATATATCAAATTTCGATACATAAAATGTCCATCTTTTAATTGTATTAACAAACTTTGTATTTTAATATAAATAATAGTTTGTAATTCATTTTTAATTTTATTAACAAACTTTGTATTTTAATATAAATAATATTTTATAATTTTGTAAGTATTTAATGAATCAAAGGTCTTATTTGCACCATTCATTTTTTTAAAAGTTTAGCTGTTATCTATATTGCAGATTAACATTTTCAAAACGTTATTGATAACATCTTAAACATTAACAAAATCAAGTTTTTATCAATTTCTAATAATTGAGTCATTAATTTAGTTTATCAACAAAATTTCTACTAGGTCTTGCTGTTATTTTTGTTGAGTCATTAATTTAGTTTAAAAATAATTTCTTAAACATTAGGTTAAAGGTGTAATTTGTATTCAACATTTTATAAAAAATTTATGATATCAATTTTATAAGAATAATAAATATTGTTTTAGTAATATTATAATACGAAGTAATAAAAAATTAATGATTAAATTTCTTATTAGATGTTGAATTGCAAATTGTAATTTTAAATTTATTTCTTAAAGTAAGATAAAAAATTTATATATTTTTTTAAAATTAAAAATGAATTTAAATTATAATTAAACTAAAACAACGGTACAACGAGTCCAAGGCTTTAATCCTACTATTATATGACAATATGATCAATGAACCAAACTTACTATAGAAGATAATATGACTATCTACATACTAGACAACAACAACAAGATACAATTTTAGTCACATTTAACATTACTGGTATTTGAGATTTTGCTTTCTCTTCCTAGCAAATTTCCTTTTTGCAAATTTAGATAGCATGCAAAATCGCCAAAGATATCTGGGATATGGTCCATTGCTAGTGGCGTATTATTGTCCTTTGTTTGTTCAATGTCTCGTGTCCCTTGATTATCAGTTAGCCCAACAGTTGCGAGTGGAGACAACATAACAGTGCTTCAAATATTGTGAGGTAAAATCATTCGTTCCATGGTCTAGATTCTTCTCATTGTCTACATTGGATTTGTCAAGAGTTGTCTTTCCCTAGGAAATGTGTTTGTCAACTTATTTATTCCTAAACCCAACTACTTGAAGACCATTTGATTGCTGTTGCATCGTTTTGTCAGTATTTGCATCTACATGTTCTGTGCTACAGCCTACAACTGGTTGCTACCATTGTTATATTACCTTTGGGCACTATTGTTCTATGCTTAGGGGAGGCCTTGAGTTCAATTGGGATACCATAGATATGCACCCAAATTGGAAGCATATCTATGGTATCCCAAGTGAACTCCATGCTTGGCCTCAACTTTTGCACGAACATCTGTTGATCCACAATGTGCCAAGGTCCCATTTCAACTAATTTGTCTAAGTTGGAGGCTTTAGAGAATTTGAATAAAAAACGCCATCTTCCGTTAACATGACCCATTCCAGTCCTGTTTGGCTCCAACATGCTTTTGCCCATGCGTTATCGACTGGAAATGCAAGTCATTTAGACCAAAAAAAACCCATTAATGCAAAGGACCAAGCTCTTACAACTGCTTAAAGGAGCTCTATTGGAAATGTAATGATGTTGTCTTTAAACACATTCTGGTAGTGTTTTAATACACCTTTGTTTTGTATCTTTGGGAAAAGTTGCTGCCAAATTGCCCCTACTCTTGGGTTTGTCTTACCTGCCGGTTGGGGCCAGTACCACTGCAATTGCTAATACTTTCACCTTGAGAGACTCCATGGAAAGAATAGGGAAGTCCTCGTTGGTGAACGAGGGTTCACCTTGCTCCATATAAGAGACCTATCATGGAGGTTGAGGCCACTGTCCTTGAGAATCAGTCGAAGAAGGTCGGTGAAACGAAGGAGAAGAGAGAAAGGTGAAAGTAGAGAGAGGTCAATGCATTTTCTCTCTCTTTGCTAAGGAACTCATGTTAGTCACCGCATTGAGGTGGGTCGTCAGATTTGGAGGTGTGTCGCTCTCGCTGCTCTGGATCACGCCTCAGCTTCTCTCGTGCCTCTTCAAACCAATCAAATCCTTCCTTCACTATAGTATCACCATATACTATTAGCATATGCTGCAATTCTTCTAGGAATTCAAATTTAGTATAATTCATTTTTTGTAGTATTATCTTGTTTTGTAAAATTTTCTTTCTTTTTCTCACACATTTTTGCGTCTCTATTTTTATATATTCTTTTCTTTTTCTTATTTCACAAGTTATTCCTCCTTTCTACTTAAATGAAGTCAAAAATTCTCTCAAACTCAATTTGAATATGTGAAAAAAAAAAACGTAGTTTCTTTTCTTTTCTAATAGAATTATATTGGAAATTCCTAATTGACTTGAACAACTAATTTTCTTAGGCTATTGACTTATACTTCCAAATAAGATTAAGATGGGACTTAATCTCATTAGATATCTTACAACTAGATTCTGTCTTTTTTTAATCCAATTCTTCTACTCCTCAAAAGCAAGGCTTTGTAAGAAAGAAAAGGGTTTTGTCATTTCTTTCTCGTGTAAGTGAATAGAGTTCATAAAACTTCACCAACTAGAAGAAATTCTAATCCAATACTCAAGAATCAATACACTGAAATTGGAGATGAATTTTATTGGCAGTGTTTATTTTAAGTATTTTTACTAATTTAAAATTTTTATATTCGAATTATAATTAAATAGTTATTTCTCACTTTATTAATTTAAATAATAATAGATTGGAAATAGAGAAACATAAAATCCATAAATATTAATTAAATCAAAATTTAAATTACTAATTTATTAAACAATTTATTAAAATGCATAATTTACTATATATTAATCAACAATAATTTATTGAGTGTTTATACTTAAAAAGTTAATAATTATAATTTTCATTCCATATAAAAAATGTTGAGGTAGAGATAGACTTTATGAATAGTTGGTATTAGAGTTTGTCAATCTCAGAGGTGTTGAAGTTGACATGGAAAATTCATTCCTAGTCTTTGAGAATGATTTTACTGGAAAGAAAAAACAATATAAAGTAGCTATTGGCATATTCAATGGAGCTTTGGTTCTCTCTGTATGTCTTTATTTTGGGACATACATAAGAGGAAGGCTAACATAGCCCTAAGCTAACGTTCTTTTGATTGTTTGTACGTGCAGAATTGTCTATTAAAGACTTGTAAAATATATAGGCTTAAGGGTTTTTTATGATAAAAGAGTTTAGACGCTCAAATTAGATTCGTGATATTTATTATTTAGAGTTGTGATATTTACTATTTAGAGCTGTCTGAGATAAAAAAAGGAAAAAAATATTAATTTATATCTTTTTTAAAAATTATATTGTAATTAAAAATTATAAAATATATATTATATCATAAATTACATAAGGTTATAAGACACGTGAATAAATCGAATTATTTTGTACTGTTAGATAGGTCTTCGGTGTTCTTCATTTGATGGTAATTTTCATTTATTTTACATTGTTACTAGCTATTCCACAAGATCTTTTTGTTGGATTTTAAGTATCATATTAATCTCTTGTCACTTTAGTACGTTGGTGTGTGCTGATAAACTTTCTGAAAATACAAAATAAACACTACATACTTACCAACGGTTAATCATAACCGTTAGAAATCTTACTGACAAAATAACTATATTTCGATGGAAAGGAAAAATTCATACGCAAATTTACCGACAATCACAATCATCCGTCGATATATTTACCGACGGTTACATAATATGTTCGTTGGTAAATTTACCTACGGTCGTTTTAACGAAGCTTTTATTCGTCGGTTGATTCCATCGCTAATTTATGTTATCAACGAAATAAACATTTTTGTCAGTAATATCCATCGCTAAATGATATTTTTCTTATAATGTAATAATGCAGTGAATTTCCAATATCTTGAAGTCCCACCACTTAATATCTTTTCTATAAGTTTGATTTTATATACAAAAATCATGAAGCAAATTGTTCGATCCGGCTCGCTCAGATTATGCAAGTTTTACATATCGGCAATTAATTCAAAATTTTAGAATTATTAAAATTTCTTTAGAATATGTCTTAACTTTTTTTTAATTTTATCTTATAAGCTAAATTTATTTACTGAAATATCTATTTTAGTTTTTTTATTTGGCCTTTATAAAAAAACTAAGTTTATTAATAAAGCAAATTGAGTGTTAAGAATTCTTTTATCTTTATCTTTTCTCACCTTATAAATATTATTTTCTTTAAAATTCCAACATTGCAGTATAAAATTAACTTGGACTAGGCTTCCTTTTGAGTTGCATTTCACACAACTCATATTCAAGGATATAACTTGTATTGCTATGGATTATGAAATATCAAAACTTTGGAAAACAAGGAAACCAATGAACACGAAATGACGACATCTTTCTCTCCAAGGAAAGAAAAGTTTAGGTTAGTAAGAACATGTCTGGCTAAGCTTAGAACCCTGATCATTAATTCAAATGTTGAAAGCCAACTGTACCAAGGGAGATATGTAGAGGACCACTGCCACAGACAATTTCCTCCACTCGTAAAGGTTATTCGCGCCTGCGTGAAGAAGATACCAGCAGATCAGTACAGCTTCCTTTTGATTCTTTCTTCGTCGACTTTTCCATCTCTGAGTTCAGTGATGACGCCTTAAGTGCATGCCAATTCTGTACGTCACTCCTTTTCATTCACGAAAGACAAGTATTAGAACTCAATCACCTTAATCATTCGAGGTGATGACAAATAAGTTTGGGCCTGGGTTGGGTCTAGCTGACTCGGCTTGACCCAAAGTCAATAGACTAGACTCGAATTGATAAGGTCTCTGGTCAAGATCAAGCTCTAGTTGCTTATACCTGACCATAGGCCCAATCCTTATAAGCAAATGATATCATTTTATCGAAAATGATGTTATTTTATATTTTTAATTTTTTAAAAAAAATTGGGCATATTATGATCGGTCATTGTCATTCTTAATATAGAAAGATCCAGCAATACACAATCTTACTTATAATTAATAAAGAGACTACATTATATATAT